>WMED01011885.1:0-15050 GCA_019650415.1 Pipa parva
GGGGGGGGGGCAATCGCCACCCTTCACCTGATTGGGTTTTTTTCCCCAATAAATGGCGATGCCTTTTTGAACCTACACAGCGAGCAGCCTGGATTTATTTGTTTTGTTATTTATGCCCACTGGTGCCCAGGTGATTTGTTTTGTGGGGGAGCTGTGCGGGACCCGGTACCTTTTTACATTTTGTGACAGGGTTTTATTATCCTGTTGCGGGCATTCTCTATGTTTCCAGTGCCAGGAGCTGGCAGTTAGCAGCGCGTGGCACTCTGAGGGCATTTTTCCCTTGATGTTACAATAACACCTTAGAAGCAGGTTTATTTCACTACTGCAGACTACCCTAGTACTCCTTTAAATAAATATTATAATTGGGAGTGGAAGGCTTCAATATATTAACCTTGGTAGTTTTACATTTGGAACCATGTATGTTTCCATTGGTCACTCGCATTTACATTTAAATGAATAGAAAGCTGTTGTAGCTGGGTTTCTATGGTAGAAAAATGCCTGGTGGAAAGTCACCTGTGTACCATTACTCTAAACTAGGGACAGGTTAATTCACCTCATTGATTAAAACAAAAACAGGTGCACATTTAGGAGGACCGAGAGTTTATTTCTGTAGGATGGAAGGGCCGAAATCCAGCATTAAATCCTATAGGACTTTAATTACATTACACACTGAACTGTGGGTAATGTAAAATCTGCCTGTTGAGAAAATTCAGTTTGACAGTCAGTGCAGGGATCTATAGCTCGCTATTGGTTTACTGCTTCTCCAGTTACAAAATAAGACTGGAGATCAGTGATTATTTCTGAATATTTTTTTTATAAATCAAACTACATTATAATACATAATAATGTACATGTGTTGCACATATTCCTTTGTTCTGTATTCCAGGAGTTTTGAAAAGGAGGCTGAGAACATTGGCCTCTGTATAAACACTACACAGTTTCAATGTGACTTCACAGATAAAGTTAAAGTTAATTGGAGGATTGTGATGCGGGTCAGAGCTGAACTTGGATTATTAACGTCTAATTGGAGTCAGACCCCGGATTTCCAGGCAACGAGAGACAGTAAGTAGATACTTAGGCAGTTATTGTCTAAAGTCAGAATTGTCGCGTAAAGGTATCCGGGTATTCAGCAAACTCTGCGACGTGGCGAATTCGCCAGATAACGATGGATGCACATTACATAATAGACCGTTACAGATGCGGTTGTGAATTTGTTATGGAAATACAGACGCAGTCATGAATTTACTATGGAAATCTTCTGTTTGGTCTATAAGGAGTAGAGAATCAGGGAGTAGCCATCCAAAGTTTACAAGAATTCACTTCGACAGTCAAATTCTCACTCTGATCAGTAAACACCCCTCCCCCCCACCTTGTCAATGGGAGATTAAAACAAAAAAGTCCTACAAAGTGATTGTACACAATATGCACAACTCAAATTCTCTGAAAGAGACGGTGGAAAGTTTTATATTACAAATTACAATTCAAACATTTGTTTACTATTCTTTTAATAATGGACAACATCCAGTTTACACACCATTATGATGTAGCATGAAGCACGCATGTTTCTTGTTTAATTTTACATGATCTTTTTTTCATTGTAGCTGTTCTAGGTCCTGTGACATCACTACAATTGTTGTCAAAGGAGGACGAAGGCGATGCTCTTCATATTAGTTTCCAGCCCCCTTTACCTACTGAAAAAATACCTCATGGCTGGAAAAGCCAGTATTCATTGTATTTCTGGGAAAAAGGCTCAGGTTCAAAGGTGAGGAATGAAGTCGTAACGTTATGGTCCAGATGTTAGGACTTGGGTGTAGCTTTGTCAAGGTATTAGTGCTGCGTGTATGAATTAGAAAGTAGAGGTATATTGTACTTAAAGGGGAACTAAAGCTTGTTTTATCTAGGGGTGATTCTTAAAGGTTAAGTGTGCGAGTGCGAATTTTTCCCCTTCCTTTTCCAGTTTGTGTCTATAAATTTCTCTTATGATACTCAGCACCTTAATTAATTAAACTTTACATATAGGGAATTGTAGCGGTGTGGTATCCCCCCTTTTTTCCCTTCCCGGTATTCTGTTAATTGTTTTATCTAGGGGTGATTCTAAAAGGTGGAGGGGGGGTAGATACTTATCAATCAGAGTTTTAATTTCCAGGTAGGCGGGGCAATACGTCCTGCTGGCCCCCTGATGGTGATTTGCTTCCTGTGCGCTCCTTGGGAACCCCTGGATTAGATGTCTGCCATAGGGCAGTGCGGTGGCTCAGTGGTTAGATGCTGCCTTGCAGTGCTGGGTTCTGGGTTCAGGTCCACCCTGGACTTCATCTGCATGGAGTTTGTATGTTCTCCCCGCACTTGCATGTGTTTCCTCTGGGCACTCCAGTTTCCTCCCACAATCAAAAAAACATACGTGTGTGACTAAATAAGGAGCTCCACAGGGCAGGGATTGAAGTGAATAGTGAATCTCTGTAAAGCGCTGCGTAATATAGTAATTCTATATAAAAATAAAAAAATAATTGCTCCCCAGTAATATTGTGCTAGAATACCTGACTGCTGATTGGTCACATACACTCTAGGTATCACTGGATAACCTAACATGCTATTCTGAGATTTTAAAGGTAATGTTCAGCTCATTTCACCTAGGGGTGATTCTTAAGGGGGGTTAATACGTACCAGTAGGCCTTGTGTGCTCCGCAGCACAAGCGATGCAACCTTTAGCAAGTGCAGTAGCAGTTTTACATCAGAATTCTGCATCTGCGCTTGCTCTATTCACCCCAGTCACATAGAAACAGTCAAGGAAAGAAGACTTTGGAAAGTTACTTTGAGGCAGCGCTACAACATAAAACATTGCTCATTTTTCACACTTCCTCATCCTCTCCTCCTCAAGAATCACTCATAGGTGAAATGAGCTGAACATCTCCTTTTAATTGCCATTTATCTTCCACAAGATGATGGTGGATGGACCTACAGTATATAACTGCACTATTACAAATTCCAAGGCTGCAACAAGAAGGTTTTAGGGTGCAACTAGCCCAATATTATATATCTGATTTGATTAAATAAAATGAATCCTCTTCATTAGAATGAGATATATATATATATATATATATATATATATACAGTACATTTTAGTATATTTCATTGGCATTGGCTGCCCACATATTATTATTCCCCCGCCTTAATGGTTTTTTGTTTATTAGAGAGAAAAGCGTATCCAGATCACACACCCCATACTGAGGGATCTGAAACCATCAGCTGTGTATTGTGTGGAGGTTGTTGCTAAAATAGAGAATCTCACTGGCCAGACAAGTGATGCTGTGTGTGCAATGACTCCAAAAGCTCCAGGTAGGTATCCACGCACTGAGGTTTTAGTTTAGCCATTATATGGTAACTTCTACACATTCCTATGCAAATGTTTCCATGCCTTGGCTGAGTTTAAAGTGCTTATAACACTTTTTTTTTTTTAATTATCTGTAAAGGAGTACTAAAAGGCAATTTGGCTTTTACACTGCAGTGCTGCCTCCCGCTCTGCTGATTTTTTTTTTTTTTTCTGCTTTCGGCAAGGGCTGCCATCTTCTTCACCTCCTGTTTCTGTGGGATTTGAGCAAGCGCAGTAGCAGAATTCTGATGTATCACTGCTACTTCGCAGTTTGCACAAAACACACAGGAACAGGAAGTGAAGAGTATCCCAGCACCTGTGAAGACCCAGAAACAAAGACTTACCAGTAAGTTTTTCACACCTCCCCTCTCTAGAATCACCCCTAGAAGAAACAAGACTTTAGTACTCCTTTAAATTCTTTTCGGTCTATTCATCAACAGGGGCAATCTTTTCAGAGGTCTAGTAACCCATAGCAGCCAGCTACTAGTAATCACTAGTACAAGGGAATTACAATTCTGAACGCCAGTTGCTGATTGGTCGCTGTGGCTTAGCAGCCCTTTTGTAAACGATTGCACATGTTAATGAATTCCCCTTATATGTAACTTTTCTGAAACATAAAAAAGGCAGACTAACAAGGAGAATTACAGAAGCAAAAATATAAAATATAGAAAGTGCTTTTGACACTTTAATGTAAGTACCTCGATGAGTACACTATTCTAACAATAGCAGTGGTAAGTGAACAAATGATTTAGGCTCACAGACTATTTTGGGGGCCTTTTGCCACTGCTACTGCCATTGAGATGCCAAGCTATCAGTCTAGTATGTAGGCATCTATGATTTTATTTATAAAGCACCACAAGAATGTTCTAAGTTAAAGAAATGATATACTAAAGTTAAAAATTGATAAATGTTACATACTTTTATGATGTCCTAATAAAAGAATTTATCAAAAAAATAAAGCAGCACAAATTTGCAAAGCGCTGTACAATCCAGCAATACAAATATAATACAGACATGGGAAAAGTGCATTACACAACATAAGAATATAACACTAAGTGCTAGGCTGGCTGACACAAGAGGTTGGAGGTCCCTGCCCCTAGAGCTTACAGTCTAAATGGGAGGAAGATTTACATACAGAGATAAAGGGGTAATAAGAGCTGTAACAGTGTGCTGAAATACTGGTCAATAAATACATATACTATGCATAAATAACTAATTAAATAAATATACATAAAAATCAGTGATAAATATCAGTGCTAGTGCTCCATAAGGAAGGACTTCAGTTTGGCTTTAAAAGTACAGAGGGAATGTTCCTGGCAAAGATAAAGGGGTATAGAATTCCAGATGTGAGGGCAGAAAGAGAAAAGGGTTTAAGACCAGAAAGGGCAGTATTGGTGTGTGGCATGCAAAGCTGGTTGCTTTGGAAGGAGTGCAGTTAAAGTTGAGGAATGTACGGGCATATGAGTGAGTAAATGTAGGGAGGGGCAATGGAGTGAAGAACCTTAAATGTCAGTTGGAGAACACTGTAAATGATTTATTTGCTTACGGGAGCCAAAGAGCAGAGAGAGATTGGTAGAATAGCTGTCCCTTCTGGAGGGAATGGGGAAGGATTCTAGTAGCAGAATTTAGAATAGACTGAAGTGGGGAGAGGTGGGAACCTGGAAGGCCAGATAGAAGAACATTGCAGTAGTCCAAGTGGGATAGGACGAGAGCATGCATGAGGGTGTTAGCAGTGGAGTGAGAGAGAAAGGGGCGGATCTTGGCAATGTTGCAAAGGAAAAATCGCCAGGTTTTAGCAGTGGCGGTGATGTGTTTAGAGAAGGAAAGAGAAAAGTCAAAAGTCACTTTAAGACATTGTACAGAGGTTACAGGGTTGATGATGGCACCATCCACTAGAATGGAAAAGGTAGGAGCGTGACCAGGTTTGGGTGGAAAAATAATCAATTCTGTTTTAGCGAGATTTAATTTGAGTTGGCGCTTGGCCATCCAAGAGGAGGTTGCCAGGAGACAGCTAGAAATGTGAGTCTGTATTTCAGGTGTTAGCACAGGAACAGATAAGTAAATTTGCCTTTGCATACAAGTGATACTGAAGACCAAATGAATTGATGATATCACCCAAGGAAAAAGTGAACAGCAAGGACCGAGCCTTGGAGCGCCTCCACCCTAAGTGGGACAGGAAAAGAGGTTTCATTAGCATAGGAAATAAAAAAGGAACAAAAAATGATTCTTGACTTTGGCAACTTGGAGATCATTTGCAAGTTTACACAGAGCAGTCTCCGTGGAGTGGCCTGGCCTAAAACCAGACTGCAGAGGGTTCAGGAGATGGTGCACATGCAGATAGTAAGGCGGGTACAGACGACATGTTCTAGGAGTTTAACAGATGCATTGGGGCAGGCACAAGGGCAGAATTGCAGTACTTAATTAAAGAAGAAGACATGGGGTCAAGCAAGCCTGTAGCTGCTGCTTGTAGTGGTAATGTAGCTTTCCACACATACACAAGGGAAATGAAGAAAGTCTTTTGTTTGCAAATGTTCAACATTAACAATTTTCCAAACTTTTTATTGATTTTTGGTCTCTTTTAGCTTTTACTCCAGGGAGCTATGCTGCACTTTCTTTGGGACTTATTGTGTTGTTATTTATGCTTGCGGGATTTGGCCTTGCAATGTACAAATACCGCATGTTTATCAAGCAATGGTTGTCCCCGCCTTTCACGATACCCAGTCACATAGAAAAGGTAAGCTTTACATTATATGGGAAATAGTCTGAAAAATCAAAAAACTTTGAACCAATTAAACTTCTAAAAAATGGCTGCAATTACATTATTAAATCCTTAAGGCTGTCTTGTCAGAAATAATTTTCAACACTGCGCTGAATTATCGGGCTTATATGTATTTATGTAATTAGACATAGGAAAATGCTTAAAGGAGAACTACAGTTAGTAATTATACTTTCCTCACCAAGGGCGAAATTTAATAAACTTGGAAAAGCCCGATTTCGCTTTTCCGAGTTTATTCCCACGAGATCTCGGAAGTTTCTGGTGGTCAATATTGTGAGATTTTTGTCGATCGATATTTACCTCGAGAAACTTCTGAGATCTTGCGGGAATAAACTCTGAAAAGCAAAGTGGAGCTGCAAGGTTTTGTCTTTGTGTAACTTGGCAAAGTGTGGCTCGTTCGGTCATGTCTATTCTGGTGATGTGTGGCTCGTTGGGTCATGTCTATTCTGGTGATGTTTGGCTCGTTGGGTCATGTCTATTCTGGTGATGTTTGGCTCGTTGGGTCATGTCTATTCTGGTGATGTGTGGCTCGTTGGGTCATGTCTATTCTGGTGAAGTGTGGTTCAGACAGACAGAAAGCAATAATATTTATGAATTTGTACCTGTATTTGTATAACTGCCCTGCAATGAAACATTGCTCTTTTGTTTTCCTAGTATTTGCAAGAGCCTCCTCAGGATTGTTACTTAGAAACTCGATTGGAACTAGAACAGTATGATCATATTTCCATCATGGAAACTGAATCCTTACATTCAGATGTTCAGAGGGCTTAGGAAGGGCTCCGATCTTGGAGGAATTGGACTTTTCAGGATCTGCTCTGATGGAACCCTGAAGCACAAAGATACTCATAAAGGACCTTAACGCTGAACTAAAAAAGTGGAAGTTTCAGTATTCTCCTTAAAGAGATGTTAGTAAGGGTTCTCCTCAGTTCATAAGTGCTGGGAAGTTCTATGTCTTCTATATGGAATTTTACTCTTTGAATTATACCTGCAAATCAATTACAACATCAAATCAGAGAAACATTTCGGGTAGAGATTGAGAACTTGACTTTAAAAAAAGTAGGGAAAACAGCAAACAAGGTAGTGTGCTACCAAATAATGATGTGCTGCATTTCATGTTTCAAGCCTAGGCCCTTTATCAAATGGCTCTTTGCTGTTTTCCCTACTTTTTTTTTGGATTTAGTGGATTGTATTTGGTACATGGACGGATGTACCACAGGGAACAGCTATCTCTTCAAACCAAGGAAAGTTTTTTTCACCATTCCTGGGGAATATTTGTTGATCAGTAATTAACTTTGACTTAGAGTCGTTTCAGGTAGAGACTGAGCTCTTAACTTTGCCTTAGACCTTTACTTGAGGAATTTTAAGAAAGTTTTGCCAAAAACACACTTGCTGTTACTCTAGATTTATTAAAATTTTTTTGTACCATTTAATGCACGCACCAGAGCACCAATAATAAATAATCTAAACAGTGTCATACCTTGGCTGCCATTCTCTTTCAAGACTGAAATGGATTTAATCTACTGGAGTGAAGAATTCGCTGTGCCCTTGTGTACAGAATTGAAACTGCAAATCACAGATGCAAGTTGGACAACGAATCTGTGCAATGCAGCAATCATTTTATCAGGGAGTTCATGAGAAGAAAATGATCTTCTATTTGGGAAAGATGTTCATCTTCCAATGAGACCTCAGCAGGCCACAGATACTCGTACATTATTTTTTTTAAAAAGTTTGTGAAGTGCTTCACATCAACCATCTACGACAAACAGCCCATAGACTGTAAATCCATTACCACTGTCATGTCCTAAATGCAAGGATTAGCTCCAGAAATAGTCATTTTCACAGACTTTTATCATTTTGTGTTTTTGTGATACAGT
Organism: Pipa parva; assembly: GCA_019650415.1. Classification (NCBI taxonomy): domain Eukaryota; kingdom Metazoa; phylum Chordata; class Amphibia; order Anura; family Pipidae; genus Pipa; species Pipa parva. Next base: position 8,018 of record WMED01011885.1, read on the forward strand.
GACAAAAGAAGGAGTTTGCTAAAGCTTCTGTCTACAACTGATTCTATCTTGTAAATAAATACCTTACAATACATCATTGGAAATCACATTGAATTCATACAATTTCTTTAAAGATACTAACCCCACAGCACTTACTGTATTTTTCACTCCATAAGATGCACCTAGGGTTTTAAGAAGGAGAATATGAAAAAAAAAATTCTGAACCAAATGCCTTCCTTCCCTTTCTCCCTTGCCATACCTCCTCCCCTGCCTGCTCTCCTTCCCTCCCTACCTTATCCTCCTTCCCTTCCCATGTCCTCCCTCCCACTTTCCCATCCTCCCCTGTCTGCCCTCCCTTCCACATATGCACAGGCAGGCAGCTTTTGGAGTACTTACCTCCCTCCCGGGCAGTGTACTAACGATCCACCTCCTGTCAATGCTTCTCACAATTCAAGTAAGGAAAGTGGCGCTCCATTGGTGCCTTCCGCTACCCTCTGCTCTTTTTGCCATGGATTCGCCGCTATTAGTACGGCCACGTTAATAGTGGCAGAATCCAATGCAAATAAAACCAAGGGGAGTGCAAAGTAGCAATGGAGTGCCACTTACCTGATAGGAGGCGGCTTTCTATTACACTGCACGAGAGGAAGGTAAGTACTCATTAATTTTCTTCAGCAACTGTGGGTAGGAGGGTGTCTACTCACACCTCCCACCCCCCCCCCAGCTGAAGAAAAGGAACATTCCCTCCATAAGATGCACAAGCAATTTTTTGGGGGTGAAAATGCATTTTAAGGAGCAAAAAGAAAGTGGTAATTTTAAGTGAAACAAAAGAACAAATAAGCACCCACTGTTTCTTCTGTTTGTCATTAATAAAATATCTTTTTGTGAATGACATGTCATCATGGGAATTGTAGTCTTCCTAAGCAAGCTACAGTTTAATACTGAAAATGCGATACAATGGCACACGCAAAGGCTGAATGTAAAAAAGAGAAATGCTTCTGGTGTTTTGGGCTATACTGGGGCAGGTGTGGCAAAAGCTGCATTAAGTGTTACACAAGTGTTGGGTATTTAAAGTGAAATAATAAAGTACAAAATTTCAGAGGAAAACAAGTCTTGATTGCACCTCTCATAACATTCAGTTAATAAGGTACATACAAAATGTATAAATGCTCATTCATCAATGTACCAGATAAAATTAGAGAAGTACTAATATACCCTGACCATAACTGATATACTGCAAATGCTTTAGCCTGGTAGACACTGTCAGATTTCTAACTTTGGGTTATATTGATATCTTATAGAACTGCTGGTACTGGAATCTCAGGTCCGCTATGTTGGATCCTCATAAACACGCTAATGAACCTTGGCACATATTGTTTGATTGGTTGGGGAATGTCACATGGTACAATAAACTGTGAATGTCAATCAGGCATACACTCATGATGGTTTTTACACATGCTCTGTAAGAAGTCAATGCCCAGGACATCAGCTTTCTCAGCAGGGGGCGGAGCTGAAATGCAACAAAGGCTTCTGTGTACTTGTAAGATAACGCAAGAAGCATGTTCAAAGCCAAATCAAGTTTGCTTGGAAGGGTAAGATTGTGTAACAGCCATGTAGGCAAATGTGATTTATTCAGAGATTTTAATGCTTATTTAATCCGTGAAAAAAAAAAGAAGTAAATGACATAAAAAAATATATAAAAAATAGAAATGAACAATACACTCATGGAGGAAATGTAAAAACTGTCCAGAAATCCCCAAAACACAACCATCTATGCTGTTAAGGACTCTTGGTGGCACAGTCCTCTATTTCCCCAAATGGATTAAAAAATATTTCTGGAGTATCTGTGGGGGTATGACCTCCTCCTCATTTATATTAAATGCCCATACATGTGATAATTGTCATCCAGAAAACATCAGTTCCCAAACAAGAAAGAATAAAGGCCCTTGTCACCTTATCATGTGGAAGTATAGTATAGCAGTTCAGGTGTATGTTTTACACAGGGTAGGTTGTTTCTGAATACAACCAAGTCATTTTGTTAAGAAATAAAGGATTTAATATGGTAATAAAATAAGGATTTGAACCAACAATCTTCCATGTAAAAGCCATAGCACATAACCACTATCCTATGCTTCCTCCACAAGGGAAAAGTATTTGCAAAAGTAATTATTTTTACTATTACAAGTTTCTAAAGCTGCAAGAGTTTGCCTTTAATGGACCATGTGGCTCTATAGATATACTGTATATCTACCGTATATATATATATATAGTGCTGAGATATTATGCAATGCTTTGCAAAGATTAGCCACTTACATCAGTCTTGTACTTGTGTAGTTTTTCCCTAAACAAACAGGACAATTAAATCAGACGTCCATTTAGCTTAAAGATTTTGTATTGTGGGAGGAAACCAACACACAGCTACACAAACAAGGGGAAAGCATACAAAGCTCATTCAGGTCATGGCCCTGGCTGGCATCATACCCAGGACCAAAGCACTGCAAGGCAGAAATGCTAACATAAAGGTAGATAAAACCCACACTAGCAATATTCTGCCTGAAGAATCACCTCCTAGAATAAAAAAAAAATGTTTTACTTCACCTTTAATCTCGAAGGCTGTCAACTTCTCCTACAGTGACTGAAAGAAATTGGGAAGGGGTGGGGGGGGGGTAGCTAACAGCATTTCCTATTCATGTCTATTTAATTACCCCCCCCCCCCAAATCCATTAACCATGGGAAAGTAAATGTGCTTTATCCTTACCTATTTCCCAGCTGCTTCCAATGGGGGTGTAATCCCAAGTATTATGAACCTGCTACAACTGGTAAGAGGTTCTGCAGCAGCTGAACTTAGTAAGAAACTTTCCTGGGCTGTAGGGGCTGCAGATTTCTACTTTTTTTTTTTTCCATTTAAGCTTGTCGATTAATAAAGTAGACATTTACAGTTCACATGCTGCAATGCCTCATCGGATTAAATGAAGGCTGCATTATTGCTTGTTAGCAGTTGCTATCTGTAGCATGCACTTGCAGTGATTTAAACTCAGATTCACAGCACGTGTTCAGTTTAAAGGGCATGACATCCCCTGTTCTCCCTTTCCCGGGGGGGGGGGGGAATGCTGGGAAATCGCATACAGTGCATCTGACGCTTGTTTGTTTGGGAGGTGCTGTGACGTTGTCGCTGTAGCTGTGCTGTAGGTAGAGTCGCGGCTGCAGACAGCGGACATGCGACGCGATGTGAGAGCCGGGCAGACATGGGAAGCTGAAGGGCTGTGGGAGAAGTCGCAGTAAGGATGGACGCTGGCTGCTGGGTCTGGTCCCTACTACTACTTTTTATATTACCGCCCACGGGTAGGTAGATATTGCGATAAGCGCTGCGATCTCACTGGGCAGCTAGGACCAGTGGGGCCCCCGGGGGCCAAGCGTTAGTTCAATAAGACAAGTCACAGTTGTTTGTATCTTGTAAAATCCCAGTGAAGCAGGCAGGGGGTTGGCAGGGGGTTGGGAGACACTGGGCTACACTCACAGTAATGTCCTCATCATTTCAGCTTCAATTAAACTTTAAGAGGGGCTTATTGACTAAAGGGAGAATTCGACTGAGTGAATTCTCATCACTTTGGGGGGCTACGCCCTGATTCTCTACTCCTTATTCACTAACCAGCGGACTCCCGTAACAAACCCGCGACTGCAACAATATTCACGTAGTAAAATTGTGACCGCATCAGTAGCGGCTGTCAACTGGCGAATTTGCCACACTGCAGAGTTTGTTGAATACCCAAATATGGGGAAGTGGCAGATTCACCCCTTATAACCCTCTCAAAGAGGCCACGATCCTTGTCTTCACCATGTGCAAGGTAGGCGGTCCATGGCTGCGCCCATGGTAAACTTTTAGGCTAGGTTCACACTAGCGTATGAAGCACAGCGCATCATACGCTAGTGGGGAAAAAAAATACGGCTCTATGAAAGCCTCTGTACTTGCCTAGTTCTGGACACGCTAGTGTATGACGCGCATACACCACATCCGGAACGCTGAGTGTCGCGTTTTTGCCGGTGTATGATGCGCTGGGCACAAGATGCGGCCAGATAAGAAGAGCTGTGAATGCCGAATTAGCGTTCATGCTGTCGCTGGTAAGTACAATAGAAAAAATACGCCGGAGCGTCTTCTGAGTCCAGGGCTTAAACAGTGGTAGGAAAGCCAAAGTTACAGAAGTACCTATATAAGGCTCGGTTCACACTAGCGTATTGTGCGCAGCATATTTAAAAATAAAAAAATCTCTGGTGAAAATACGACCAAATTGGACACGAGAAAATCCATAGAGAACAAAGTGTTCACATTAGCGTTCCATTGAGAGCGTTTTATGTTAGAATGTTTCCTGCGCTATTTCTTTGAGCATATGGAACGCAACAAATTTTATGTGACTAGATTAGTTTCAGTAGCAATTTAACAGGTGCGATCACGCGCAGCTTAAAAAGCGCTGTGTTTTCCCCCTGACATTCAGTCGGATTCATTTTGTAATAGCAAAAAAGGCAGCGAAAAAGCGCTTATGAAAATTCGCTGACAAAGAAAATCCTCTCCACTAAAGGCAGGATACAGTGGCAGCCCAGCAGTACAGTGGCAGCCCAGCAGTACAGTGGCAGCCCAGCAGAGGACAATTTGGTGTAATGTCCTTTGAGCATGTCAGTAAGTCTAGGTGAAAGCTCTGTGAAAGAAAGTCTATGAAATCTCCCTATTGGATTGTTGAATCCCGTTCCTAAGATCTGAAGAGAATTTTCTTTGTCAGTGAATTTTCATGAGAACCTGCTGCTGCTCTCCCAGATCCTGGGGGACAATGTTCCCTCTAAGCTGTGCGCGCTCACATGACCCGTCAAACCAGCGCACACAGATTAAAATGGTGCGCACAAAAAATTTGTATTTAAAAATTTAAAATTGTATTTAAATATATATGTATTGCACAATTATTTACTTAGGCTTATAATTTTGCACATACGAAATTTCTTGCGCACACAGCCTTTACAAAATTAGAGGGAACATTGCTGGGGGAATGAACTTTTTCTTTCCATCCTGCACTGGGGGCCCAGTGACTTGTAGCTTTGCCCCTATTTGCAAGCGATTTATTGCTGATGTCATCTAGCGCTGTTTACACATGTTATTTAATTTCCCTGTCCTGGAAGGGAAGCTACGTACATCAGGCACAGAATTACAGCTTTATTTACTATTAATGGTAATAAAGCCTTATTTACTTTATTTCTATATACACCTCTCGCTCTAGTAACCATAGATTTTGTTTGACATTTTCCAAGGTGAGTAACAATAAAAGACCCATGAAAAGACAAATCTTTTCATTCTAGAAATGTGCCCAAACCAGATATTGTTCTGATGCAGTTACACATCTGTGTGTGTGTTTGAGTAGTACTCAGCAGAAGGATAATATGTCTTTGGTGAAGTAATTCCATAACACTCTCCTAGATGTATGTATAGTTACAGTATATAGCGCTGGTATATTACACAGCACTTTACAGAGATTCACCCTGCCCCGTGGAGCTTACAATCTAATTTCCCTATTCAGTCACACACAGATGTATGTTTTTGGATTGTGAGGGGAAACCCACACAGGTGCAGGGAGAACATACATTGTGGGGGTAATTCAGCAATGTGCGAAGTGAGCTCTGGATCCTTCACATCACTTTGTACATGCTGTTATGCGCTCGCTGATGTCCTGCACGCAGACATCAGCGAACGCTTTAAAGCAGGGATGGCGAACCTAGGGCACACAGAGCCGTCGACAAACCCCTGCCTCCAGTACAGGCAACAGACCCGATCTGACAGTTTTCAAGCCGGATCCGTGGCCTGCACTGAAGAAGCGCACACGAGCAGGGGAGTTCTCCTCCCCTGATGCATGTACGCTCATCCCTCCCCCCCCCCGGTGCTGGCGTGATGACGTCACTCACCAGCGCCGGCACTTCGGGGGATGCGCTCGTGGGTGACGTCACCTTTTTGGCATTCCGTGCCAAAAAAGTTCGCCACTCCTGCTTTAAAGGGATTCCAGTCTCGGCGAGACCACTCGTGTCGCCTCGACGAGACTAGAATCCCTTTAAAGCGTTCACTGATGTCCGCATGCAGGACATCAGCGAGCGCATAACAGCATGTGCAAAGTGATGTGAAGGATCCGGAGCTCACTTCGCACATTGCTGAATTACCCCCACAAACTCCATGCAGATGAAGTCCAGGGTGGAATTGAACACCAAACCCAGCGCTGCAATGGAGCAGTGCTAACCCGTGAACCATGCTGAACTTTTTTTTTTCTCTAACAAGTGCTGGCTCGCTTTACGGCTCCACAGATAACGTATGATCCCACGTTGTTGGATGCTTCTTTTTGATACATTTTTGTTTTTTCATTGATTTACTTTGTACATAAACATTCGCATTTAACTTGGACTAAACAACTGCTTTGAGCTTTGGGCCTCGTGTATTTTTGAGCAAGAAAATGCCTGTAGTAGTTGTGTTTTTTTCGTTTTTTTTCCAGATGTACATTTTAATGAAATATTTCCATCTCTGTTGCACACCACTAGATTCATCTGCTGTGCAAAAATAAACCCTGTACATTATATTTAAAGAGCTCCTAATGTGTTGGCTTTTACTGTATAGACCTGCACCCTCTGTCTACTGTTTGGGAGCGCGTACCCAGTTACTAAGATAGCCCAGGGATTATTAGTGTATCTACAGTAGGTGCCATGGGTCAGATCCAGCTACGTAAGATTATAGCAGTTCACTATGAAATAATTACTGAAATTACAGGGTGTTTTTGTTTTGTTTTACTATTTATTCTGTTGTACCCTCTTGTGGTGTTAGGATTCTGGCAGTGAAAGGGGTTAAATTACTGATTCCCTCTAACCAATCGGATGACACCACAGGGTTTTTAATTGCTCCACTCCCCCCAAGCATTGCCACAGTGTTTTGGTTGGATTCTATCAAGGTGCTCTGGGTTGTTTGTTCATGTCCAGTGTATTGTTTAAACCTTTGTATCCTGATTTGGTTTATGTTTTGTCTGGATGTCAGTAAGTTTGT
>WMED01011888.1:0-15048 GCA_019650415.1 Pipa parva
TATGTGTCTAGATAGACCTTCTATGGGCAAGTACTTCAATTGGATCACCAGCTGCACAAAAATGATTGGGAGAGGGCTGATCTCTAAAGGATAATAAAGTACTGACACCTTTAATTTAATATCCATGTTTGTCCAAAAAAGAAGAAAGGAATAAGAACAAATGCACTGCATATTTACTCATGCTGGTCATATGATATATAAAGCTGCAAAAGACTGTACCTGAACATAAATGATGTTTGACACTACTATAGTAAAGTCATACTCAGCAAATTATAATGATTTTCAATAAGATCCAGCAACCACATATATGTCCTAATCAGGCAACATCTTTCTTGCCCCAAACTTTTAAATAAAGTCAAAAGTTGTATTTGGTCTCCACCACTACAGAAAGGACTAGGACCTCATGGCTTCTCATACATATTCTTTAATTAATTAAATATACTATTTTCTACACAAAAATCAATCAGTTTTATTTAAAATATTTCTTGAATGTAATTTAACACCAATAATTTTGTAGGTAACAATGTCCAGTAAAGTTTATTGGCTAGGGTTTCTGTTAATCCAAACAAATTCAACACTGCCAATCTGAAGCAATTTTTAATTCTGAGATCAGTCAAGCCTCACCCCAAACCTTGGCCATTTTCCCACTTTACTGATATACTCCTATCCTAACCTCTGTCAACTTAATTTGTTATATAATAAAGATACTATTACTTACCTTGATAAAGCTCCCTAGTAGGACTGAAACGTATGTTGGGATTCTTTACATAAGGAGAATATACAATTTTTCCTTCCTCCATTAGCTATTTACTTAGCTATATTTATTTATTAAGAAAATATCACTATTATAGTGACTTACCTTATTTTATTTTAATTTATATTTAAAGTTTTAACTGACAACAAATAAAAGTTAGATTTTAAATGACACATTCCAGTATTACTGACTGGACAAGTGTGCAGGTATATAATGTCCCTTTCCCTCTTATCTATTTATTCAGTGTAAGCCTCACCTTGCTTTCCATTAACTGACACTCCCATTCTCACAAGTGTTAAATTTATTAAAGTCAGAAAGAGCACTCTTGATCTTTCCAAGTTCATCGTGCAAGTTCTTGCATTTTTCCTGCTAGATTACTGCGCAAGTTTTTAAATTTATTAAAGTCAGAAAGACCACTCTTGGTTTTTCAGAGTTTATCGTGCAAGTTCTTGCATTTTTCCTGCTAGATTATTGAGCAAGTTTTTAAATTTATTAAAGTCAGAAAGACCACTCTTGGTTTTTCCGAGTTCATCGTGCAAGTTCTTGCGTTTTTCCTGCTAGATTACTGCTCAAGTTTTTCAATCAAATTTTTCAATGGAAAGGTAGCCATACTTTACATTAGTAGTATTTTTTATTAAAAAATCAAGATACAAAAATATGTGAAGTAATCTAATGGGAACAACGCAAGATCTCGCTCTATAAACATTAATAAATTTCACAATATCTTTCATATTATAGCAACTAAATTATTTGCGGTTCATACTGTAACTGCTACTCCTGCAATAAAAAGTCTTGCATGAGTAAATATTTCAATTACTGATACCTCTCAGAAATGAGGGATGCTGCAAATGTTATTGTTATTGCAATCATGACTAAAAAATTGTAAATTATCATCACTAAGAAGCTTTCTATTAACAGGGTTCGTTTCGATACCGTAGAGAAAGTAGTATTATCAATTACTTTCATTTTGAGTTTTACATCTCAAAGAACTTCATAAAAATACATAGCATATTGTCCAGTAGGCTTTAATAGATGCTTTGCCCAATTCTGAAATTATATCAAGAAAAAAAAAGGGTTCACTAATCATTTTGTACAAGTTTTGTCAAATGTTTTAATGTATTTACAATGTATTGTCTTTAATGTATATTTTCACATGAGCAAATCTTATTAGGATAATGGAAAATGTAACCAATGATTCCTTGTGAATATCATATACCCAGATGTTTTAATATGTGTGAGCAATATGTAAATTAATCTGAATATTAAGCATTTCCAATTTCCCTCACTTATTGTCACAAACCATTACTTTATTTGCTGGTAATGGTCTGTAAAAATGTAAAAGTGATCTAGCAGCAGGAACTCAGCACTCTTCATGGTACAGCTTTCTGAACATTAGTATATTATTTTTCCGTAATGGTGTTATAAGCGTAATGTATTTTTCAAGCATAATAGCAACAAATTGAGTCAAAGACTTTTGGTTATTAAGTAACTTCTATTGTCATTCAAAAAAGCAACTTCAAAAGAAACAGTGACTTGCTTCTTTACTACCCAAAATCCTTTAGTTAACAGGCTCAGGCCTATATCCTTTCAGAACTACGGTCTTGCATTAGAATAGATTATCCTCAAATGATTAGAATTAAAATAAGGTAAGAGTGGTATGTAAGACAAACTTTTTACTTTCAGATCTGTACAGTATGTGACATTGAATATGCCTTTAGCTTAATATTTATATTGGTCTTTCTTTATCCAGTTCTTTCTTTGTACAGATTTATAACATCGACATAAAGATAAATAAATCTGATATACTGTATGTATTATATTGAATCTGTTATGTTTATGCTTTAGTAGGCAGCAAAAGTGTTGACACAGGGAAAGTGTTGGAGGCAAAACACGTTTCACAATTCTTGAGTGTATAAGTTGAACTTTATTTTTCAGTTTGTGCAGACAACAAAACTTACTAACAGTTTAGCAAAGCAGTAAGAACATTTTTATTTACAGTTTAGCAATAATAAAATCCTATAGGATACACTGGGGTAAAATTTATGAAGATTATTTCAAACTTTTCTTGATATGTTTTGCTATTTATCAACTTTTTTCAACATTATTTTTCAATTTGCCGAACTTTTTGATTCCACTGATTTATACAGGACTAAAAATAAATTGTCGTTATAGAAAAAGTTTGATATAGACACATATGGATCTGTTAAAAAAAAGCAGTCATTGCAGCGCTTTCAGTGTGGATCCCCTTACATTTAAGATTTCCATTGATATCAATGTTCTCTGTTGGCAGGAAAACAAATCTGACTGTGGCTAGGCTAAAGCAAGTGAACAATTTTGATTGTGAAAATTTGATGGAATGGCTTCATAAGTCAGCTAAAATGACTATGTCAATATGTTGATGATATTTCACTAGCGTTAACAGCTCCAAAAACTTTTATAAATATCTGTGCTATAGCTCAGTGTTACTGATATCCTATGAGAAGCTGTGAAACAGTTCAAGAGTATTAATCACCTAGAAGACACTTGAACAGTTTATCACAACACAATGTTTTTGGAATTCTTTATAACAGTTCAGCCACTGAGACCTTTTGGAACTTTTAGTTAAGTCAAATAAAGCAAACCAGTAAATAAGCAAAGACCAGTTGGAGGTGACCTGGCACTTCTAAAGAAGTAACATAGTAATTTTGTTTACAGTTAGGCCAACAAATAGGCCCATGAGCTGGACTTATTTGTGGAATTAAATCTATGTAATAATCACTTAATATTTCCTGCTTTAATTTTTTTTATTCCTTATAGCACATGAATAAAAGAATAACTATTTTCCGCATGCAGTTCTCCTCCTCAGTTTTCTTTAATTTTTTTTATTCAGAATCTGTTCATTGTGTCATTCTAGAAATCATTTTCTTGTTCTAGATCCCATTTTTTCACCAACTTTATGATGTTGACAGTACTTTTATATTGCTTTTTCTCCATTCAATTCTCTGAAAACATTATCTCCTCTTCTTGATTCTCTTCTTAATGTTTTTTGTGTAACTGTTTCCTTCCACTGATTTGTGTCACCCCTGTCATTCTCTTCTTGAAGGACTAGAAACACCCAAAAATAAAAATTTCCATTTGGATTGGCATGACAGTTATTCAAATGTATGTTATCTTTGTAGCTGAATTGATCAATATCTTGTTTTGTGTCTGTTTTATATAGCCACCATCCACTAATCAGATATGGCAGGATGGATTGGCACATCAGGAGTTTGGACCTACTCCTAGCTCATCATGTGATGGTGACATCATTGTCACTTGCAGTGCTGCTCCCCCTTTATTGAACTTTTGCAGGCACTCATGACCAAATATACAAAATTTTATATAGCTTATTTAGAAGCACTAGACTTCAAAGCACTAGAGAAGCAACAAAAATATCTGAAACAATTTGATTCTTATCTGATCACTTGCTACTGAGGCACAACAACCAACCAACGACATCATCTTCTGTTGCATTTCCAACAAGGCAAATTTATCTAATCCCTATTTCTTTTCTGAATTTATACTTTTTTTCCTGTGGATAACAATTACATTACACAGTCTTAGATACAAAATAATCTGCATTGTGTTTAATATCCCACATAAACTATACAAATGTTACATAGGAACGAACAACATGTGGTACAATAGAAAACTCTAGTAAAGTTAATGATGTTACACTATGTTACTGTATATCCTTAAAGCATAAAATGATGTTTGCTAGATGGAAGTATATATTATAAAAGTTTAGAAGCTTATCTAAATGCCTACTTTTCCATGAATTATGTTTTTTTGGATGTGACCTTTGTAAAGTTTCTCAGTATTTTAACATTCTCCCAGCACTGATATTCACTGCTTCTATCCTTTTCTTAAGAGAAGAATAATATCACCCAGCATGCCTCCCAAGAAAATCTTCTTCGCTATTCTTTTGATAAGCTTATACCAATACAGGAAGGAAAACTTAAAAGACGAATTCAATGAAATAAACTTTGCAATTCAGCAAATGTAATAAGCAAAATCATAAAGAATTGCTATATTTTATGCAGCACAATACTTAGGAAATATGACATTGACTCTACTCCGTTCATTTTAGTTTAATTTTCATTTCCATGTTAGTGCACTGCATGTATTTATTTTATATATGCATGAAATTGCTTGTGACGTTTCAAGTACATTGATACTGTACATAAGCTAGCAATGCTGGTATTTCTTAATATAAACTCAAAATGAGTAGAAGTCCATAGTATTTTAGGTAAGAAATGTATTGGAATTTTTTCTCTCAGAGCTTTGTAATGTTAGGCTGGACCTAGATTATAGAATTTGTTTTTCTTTTTAAATTATTATTATTATTATAATGCAAACACAGACACATACTATATTTTCAGTGCTGTTCCTCTGTTGGCTGAAAACATGGCAAAATAATAGATTAAGTGCTTCCCCTTCTTTAGGTTGTCTTTTTTTGTGTGATTTGCTGGAAGAATTGCTTTTAATGTATATATTCAGTATATTTGCAGGCTGTTTTTCTACCTGCTTCGCACTTTTAGCTTTTGTTTTTTTAAGTGCATAAACATTTTCTTTTCTTGGACCTTCTAAAGATTCGATTCTTTACTTTTTATTTCTGTATTTATTTTTCAATGTGGTTATTTGTGAGAAGACTCCTGACTGATCTCCTTGAAAATAATATAATTAAAGGAAGGTAATAAAGCTGTATATATTCTCTTTGTTTTAATCATTGCCCGGTAGTTAGAGTGATGTATCTTTACGATTGCTTGCTTGTAATTTACTTCCCTTGTACTTTACTGTCTCGTTCTCCCATGTCTGTACTATAATTGTATTGTTAAATTGTGTAGCCCTGTATAACCTATTGGTGCTTTATGAATAAAAATATATATACAATATGTCCTGAACAGAATGACACCCAAAACTGATACTAGTGTGTTTTAGGACAAGGGCCATGTATGTTGCATTTCACTCAAAACTACCTATTTGTTTCTAAATACCCTCACAAAATATATATATTACATATTTTATATTTCTATAGAAATATATATATTTTTATGGAAATGTGGGATTTCTGATGACTTCATGAATAAATATTTACAATGTTATTTATAATGCTAGACAAACATGTTATTAAAGATCAACAACAGAACCAGCAAAATCAAGCAAAAGATAAAAGCATAATGTCTTCTGAACATAATCACACACAAGATGTACATATACTTGTAAGGAAACAGTCTTTACCATCCCAAAACAGAGCAAAAATATACAGAATATAAAAGGGCTCACACAAGATTTTAAATTTGCAACCCATTTTTTTTTTTAGCCAAATAACCTCTAACCTGTAAAATACTGAGGGGGGAATTCACCATTCAGCAAAGTGAGCTCTGAAACCTTCGGCTCACTTCGCAAATGGTATTATGCGCATGCTGATGTCCTGCGGGCGGACATCAGCATGCGCATTAAAGGGATTCCCATCTCGGCGAGACCAAAAGAGTTGCCTCGCCGAGACGGGAATCCCTTTAATGCACATGTTGATATCCACGTGCAGGACATCAGCATGCGCATAATACCATTTGTGAAGTAAGCTGAAGGCTTCGGAGCTCACTTTGCTGAATGGTGAATTCCCCCCTGAGAAAAAGTATATATTTTCAGAAAAGACGTACTATGAACTATGTAAGTGCACAGATCACAGAATGTAGTAGGTTTTCCTGATTTCCTTAAAATAAATCAGAATGCAGAAATAACCGGTTTAGAATCACCCAAAGCAAAATAACCCACCCAAAAGTATATGTTTTTGGAAAATCACACCTTTGTCTTCCTGGGTAAGCTGGGATTGCTGCTGTTCACACAGAATTCTGAAGCCCAACCCTGCATAAATCATTGGTTTCTGTCAGTTTCTTGAAAAATACCCCAAAAAGAAAAAGCACACAAGATTACTTCCAGCTAAAAACATTGCAGCTGCATTCAATTATTTCCCAGTTCTTTTGAGAAAATGTGTTCTTAGCTAGGCATGGTAGGCCTGTACCACTTGTAAAATTTATGGAGTCCTGGGTAAATTTCCCTGGTCTGCAGTGGTGCATTAAAGTGTACAGTGGGGGGTTAATTAATCTATACACTACAAGCTGCATGTCAAACACTTAAGGCTTAGGAGCACTTACTTTTTTAAAGAAATAAATAAAGATCAACATCATGTAAAAAGCACCATGGAATTCTGGTAAAAACCATAAAGCATGAAACCATGTTGCTTAGTTCTAATTGGCTCCTGTGATTATAAGGTCACATTAATCTTGTGTATCCAGTGGCTATACTTTTTGCTCTTAAGCACCCTCTAAATTATAATAGTATTTCACCAGCAATTCATCAGCTAGATGCACCTAAGATTGTATTTTATATAATCTACAGAGTGCAGAACTCAAAAAGTTAATTTATGTGAATGCTTTTATATTACCCAGGAGTCTGTTAACACTGCAATAGAAAATTATTCAAATGAAAGATAAATGTGTCTCCCTATGTTCTAATTTAGTGTCAGTTTTGACTTCATCACCACGATTTGATGCTTTCTGTTTTGTGTTCTCATTTTTTTTAAGAATTAGACACAAACATAAAATATGTTTCATCGTTTTTTATATATTCCAGGTCATTAGGTCATTTGTTAGTTTTTAAATATGTCTGTTTGTCTAAGGGCCTCTATCTGTCATAAACAGCAAAAAAATAAACCAAAGAAACAAAACATATGACGACATTCTCCTGTCATAAAAATAACAAATCCCTTTATCCTTGCTAAGTGTAGGAGCTTTAAGGCTTTAAGCACCTCCCATATTACACTGACTGAATAACCACAGATATTAAAAGGACTTGGATCTAGTAATTTCCTCCATTAACAATGTTTCATTTATTGACTAAAATAGATGAAAACTGAAAAATGTCATAGGGCCTGTAATAGTCACTGTACACATGCGTAGGAACAATGTCACTGTTTAACAGATATTTGTATAAACAAAATAAATCTCCAACAAGAAAAAAATTAAAAGGGGCTATGCTCTGTGTCACATCAATTCACACTTGTCCTGTCTAGCCTAAACGTCCCTAAGTGGTCCTGAGGACTTGGAACATGTGCTTTTTCCTATATGAACATTTTCTGTTTTAGAACTAGAAAATGAAAATATTATTTCAGTCTTTCAGAATAAACTGTACAAGTACACAGAGAAGATGATGGGTTTCACACCCTTTCTGAACAAATTGACTCTGTAATAGTTTTTTATTTAAAAAAATAAGCTTTCCAAAATAAAGAAAGCAAAAGATGAGTCTTGTGTGTCACAGCAATGCAAGCTTCACCTACCTATTTATAGAACTGTTATTAATGTACCCCAAACAGGAGAGTTGGGGGTTTATTGACTAAAGTGAAAATTCAACTGTCAAATTTTCAAACTTCGGATTCCCATAGCAAATCCGCGACTGTGACAAATTTCCCATTGTAAAGTCGCAACAGCAACAATTTTAAAGTTGTGACTGCAACAATATTTCCATAGCAAAGTCACGACTGTGACAATTCTCCCATTATAAAGTTGTGACTGCGACAATATTAAAGTTGTGACAACATTTTCACAGTAAAGTCGTGACTGTGACAATATTCTCATTATAAAGACGCGACTGTGACAGTAGCAGTCTATTGCGACTGTCTTTAACTGGCGAATTCACACCTATGCACAACAATTCGGACTTTAGCCAATAACCCCCTTGGTGTTAAGATTTTTCTTTTATGGAGCTTAGCTTCAAAATATTTTCATGCCTCAATCAAAACTGTTGACAGCCATTGCTCCTAAAAGTGCAGAAACAATATATTTTAGTTGTACTCCATGGCTCAGCTCTGTATATACTTTTCCCACCTATTTAAAATGTTCCCTAATACTATTCCTGCCTATTTAAAAACCTTTCTGGTTTACGTAGAAAAGGGCACTTGTTTATTTGTTTTTAAAGTGCAGGTCAAAAAAGAATCCTCACATATTTACTCTTTGAGACACATGTTACACCAAGCTTAAAATATCAACATTTCGTTTAAATTCAAACATTTAAATTGCGTTTTGCACTTTCACTTTTCAATTCAAACCTTTGAAATTCAAAGCAAACCCTTGGAATTTCATTGAGGCTCATAATAATACTAATCCTTAATTCAAACCTTGTGTATGGTTCATATTCTCTTCTTATCTGTACATATATACAGTATTATGGCTTAGTCCAATGAAATTCAAACTTCTCTTGGATTGGAGGTGTTGGATAAAAATTGTATCAATAAAGACCAAACCCTTTATCTATAATTAAAATCAAACTCCCTCAAACTTTCCCTTTTCCCTTTTTTTCCCTTGCTCCCTTTATCCCATTTTTTTACAAACATGTAAAATACATATAATACTTGATGGGTATAGATTTTAACTTCAATGAGAAAAAAAAGGCACGCTGCATTACCTAATGAATAGCTATTATTTATATTATTTTGTATGGATAATCCCTATTAAGTTGGCAATACAGTTCAGTTATTTTCCACACTGAAATTAACTGTGGGAACCAAACTGTGAACCTGCCTTTGTATTATTACTTATATGATGAAACAGCGAACGCCCTCATGTGCTATCAATACATAATATATAGTTAGAAAAAAATGGCAACATTTCTTCATATCTACAAGCAATAATTTGTCAGATAATGATTTTGGTTCCTCTACAAAAGCTCTGCAATATATGTCAGCAATATATAAGTGACAATACAAACTCACAACTTTATTAATTGAGCTTTCAGTAACTTCACATTTACCAGCAGTAAAAGCGTTGGATTCAATATATCACGCACAGGCCAAAAAAACAAAAACCTGTAGGACAGTCACTCCAATAAAATGCCAGCTATATTTCTAGATTCAATTCCAGAGGAGTCATCATCTTAATGGCAACAAATTTATTTCTCCTGTTTTGTTCAATGGAAAGGAGTGTTGTATGGATGCCTTGAAATTTATTTTGATACCCCATGCTGCCCTTCTTCATATATTGATAGCAATTCCTATTGCAATAAATTTTACTTGGGCTATTGCTTTACCTTAAATTTAAACATATCATTACTATGAGAAAGAAAAATAGGAATTGTTGGACCATATTTCTCAAAACAAAGTATAAACATTTCTAAGGAAAAGTGACTGACTCATTTTTTTTTATCAGAAAGCATTCCATAGCAATCAACAGTTCATTTTCTTTTGAAATATAGAACACTTTGTCCTAGAATTACTGAATTTTTAAACTTTGAAGTTTACTTTGGATAAATTTGTTCTACAGCACTAAAGTTCCTTTTTTCCTCTCCATTTTTTTTTAGATAATAAGTAAATCATTTACAGCTATTTTTTTAAAGGGAATGTTAACCTTAAATTTCATCTTTCGTGGTGATTTTTTAAAAGATAATTTTGCAACTGTGCTTCATTTTTTTCACTTTTGTGGTTATAGAATTATATGCATTTTAAACTTGGTCTTCTCTTTTCTAGTATAAGTTAACCTAGCAGCCAAGATATGAATTTGGGGCACAAAATGGAAAAAAGATATGTGTAGGGACTGAACAGGAATATAGGTAATAAAATAGAATGATAAAATAAAGTTCAAGACTTGCAATGATAGATTTTTCTGGTTGCCTAGGATCAGTAACCTGCGGCAACCAAAAAAAGTTGAAACAGAATAAAAATTCAGAAGTTACATACTATTTTTAAATACCAGAGTGTATATCATACAAAAAATAATTCCCTTACTATCCACAATTAAATTGTATAATTGTATACATGTATGTTGATCATGGAAGTCTTATAAGGATGTACTTTTAATTTTTATTTTAGAATATATAATAACAGATAGTAAATAATAATCTTATAATTCATGTATGCCCTTTAGGGCAATAGCTGAACACAGGCTCTGTGTTTGTCGAAACATCTCTTTGTTTGATAAAACATTTATGTTTAATACATTTTACATTTTTGTTTGTTACTATGGTAAGACTAGATTCCATATTAAAGTATTTGCTATCTAATACACATTTACTGTGCATGTGAAATTAGAAAGTCATTGATATAAATTATGCATACACCAGTCTAACTCCGTCATGGCTGTATTGCACATAGATTACAATTTATCATTTTTCTCAGCTGCCATTGAATTTTAAAGTGATGTTTTATTTTTTTACAAAAAAAAAAGTCAGGTCACAGGGAAAATTTGATATTTTAATGAATATATTTTTATAACATATTCTGTTTCGATAACATTACCAAATAAATAAATCACACCTCCAAGAAAATACCACTGCCCCAAGATAAAAAATTCTTTGCATTCAGTACAGATGTAGCTGAGCTGTCTTTGTGTTAGAATTATTCATCTAGAACTTTATTACAATGAGTTAAGATAACAAAACAATTCAGTAAGTTTAACTGTGGAAATCTACCAGCAATCATAACAAATTGGGTGAAATGAACAGCTTTCATGCCTCTGACAAAATGACTACAATTGAAACATTTGCCACCCTTGTTTATCTTAGCTTGTGTAGAAAATTACTTGAGCCTTGAAGTTATAGCCATTTACTGTCTGACTTGCAAAGACAGGCAAACCTTGAAAATCAGAAATTTGGGAAAAATGGATAGGCTTCTCCTTTCTATGTAACGTTTAGTGGTAATAGGAGACATGGAATTATTTTGACTTAGGTCAAAAAAACTCTCCATTTCCTTGTTGCTGACATCATCTTAGATCTTTTGTAATCCTATAGCATGATGCTTTATCCAAATGCAGTAATTTGTAGGCCATGGATTTTCAACTTTAGTGAATAACTAAATACTGTTCCAACTATTGATCCATGTGGGAGTAAATATTATTTCCCATTCTGAGGTATGCTTAGCCTGATATTTATTTACATGGAAGAAACAGTGGGTTGTGGGCGGAATCAAGATCAGGGTTCTTTACTTTCTCAAGATATATTTTTTTCTTCAAACCCCATAGAGCAAAGACACATCTTATAGGTGGGTTGCTGGTGGTCACTGTAATGGTTTTCTAAACCTTCTTAATAAATATTACTAAATGTGCTTATTGGTTGAAACTCTACTGAACCATTTTACTTAAATAATGAAATAATTAATTGGTGATATATGTATATTCTCTTTTCTCTCAAATACTCCTATACTTTACTCATCCCCATGTAGATAAACTTGAACTGTAGAACAGCATATAAAGGAGCTTGGAGTGGTACTTCATCATCATAGCTTTGATTGGTTCAGAACATGTTTCAGGAGATGGGATTTAGACTTCAGAAGTTATGGTTTGTGTACTAATGGTTTATCACTTGACAAAAGGCCATAGTTGGGCTCAAAACATGTTTTGAACCAATAAAAGCTATGATGAGTGAATACCCTTCCAAGCTCCTTTATATGATGTTCTACAATGAAAGAATCAAACCTGATGCATACACAAGATTCTTGATTTTAAAGGAAAACCAATATTTCATAAGTTGTTCTGCCTTGCAGTTTCCTGCATCACTATTCTAGTATTTTAAGGATCAATTTGTATATAAAATGTCAACTAGCTAAGATCTGTTGAAATATCCAAAAATAAAACATGATCAGCTACTGCAGCAAGACATTTTTTTACAGAACAGTCTCCAGCAGAGTAGGGTTGAAAGTTGTAATAATTTTAGATCATTGCCACAAAGGAGTCTGCTGAGAAGAGAAAGGTTCAGAATGTTGACTAAAGAGCAGAGTGGAAAAAAGCAATGTACACTTTGACATTATTTCCAAATTCAACAGGTTTTTAAGTCAATCAGCCTTTTTGTTATTTAGACTCATGCGGAATAATCATTATTAGAAAAATTTTTATTTCACAGGCTGTCGCAAACCCATGCTAATGTACATGGAGATATATATTTGTGCTTGATTTGTAGTAAAAGCAATGTTCTGACAGCATCCATACTCTTCTTGTTTTAAACTGCCATCTGGCTGCTTAGCCGAGTTCCTGTAATACGGAAAAGACATTTTAGGCTTGTTATTTTTTTAATAAATATATATTTATATATATATATATATATATACACACTGTATACTGTATATATATATGCAATTCTTTGCTTGTAACTGATGAAGAGGATGGACCTGATCAAAGCTCGTCTAACTAAACTGACTGTAAGTCCAATAAAAAAGGTATCACTGAATATCGCAATACTCATCTTTTTTTGCATCTGTGCACTAACACGACCACTCTATCCTAACTTTTGTATATACATGTTTCCTGTTTATATATATATAATTTTGGGTAGAGTGGTCGTGTTAGTCCACAGGTGCAAAAAAATGAGTATTGGTGAACGTAATACCTTTTTTATTGGAATAACAGTCTTTTTAAATAAAACAAGCTTTTGGAGGGTTAACTCTCCCTCCTTCATCAGGTTCAAGATGATACTAAGTACAGGCAAGAATATATACTGTATATATGTGTTGGTGTGTGTGTATTGCTTGAGACTTGATAAAGAGAGGACAGACCTTTTGAAAACTTGTCTATCTAAACTAATTGTTGGTCCAATAAAAAAGATACCACCAAGTATTGCAATACTCATTTTTTTTGTATATGTGGACTAACATGACTACACTATCCTACCATATATATACATATATATATATATATATATATATATATATATATATATATATGCGTGTGTGATAGGACAGCACATGTAACAATTAAGCAAAAAGAGTTTAAACAAATACATTTTTACTGACACACTTTGTTAATAATTAGCCTTTACAAAGGTGAAATGAGACAATGTTTGCTCTTACTATAACTTAAATTTAAAATTTAGTCATTAATAGAATCTGACAATTTGATATATAAATGTTTTGTGTTTGTCACAGAGCATATTATAAACATCTGATTAGTACATCTCTTTCAAAGCATAATTCCCAATGGTAGCAATTGAGATCTAGAAGGTATAATGGGGAAAAAAGCTGTTTTCAACATAATTTACTGTCTGTTTTGTGGGGTCAGGGTGGACTCTGAATTGTCACTATTTAGAACAACATTTGTAACACGTATTTGCCCTTACTAACACCCTGTGGCTCATATGAAATGTAATAAATGATTGGACCTCCTCTTCAATAGCTATCTTTTTTTAAGATGTATTATAAACACCAAAAATAAATCTTGCCAATTTTTCAGATTGAATTTACTGAGTTTTATGTTTTACACTGACCCCATTAAGCCTTATCATAATTACTTTGCCAATATGCTAGTGGAACAATTAGATCTGAAGCACAATTTAAAATTAAATTAGACAACATCAAACTATATTCCACATTATTGTTATTTTAATGTAATTGCTTTTAGCTTTCTTTTTCTATGAAACTGATTCCTGCTTTCTGAAACATTTTGCCCTTTAACACCTTTGAGCTCATATGGATTTCTGTGTATTATATACTATGCATGAGGCATATTAAAAAAAAAAGCTCTTGGTTCCAAAGCTGCCTAAAATACTGCATTCTTTTTAATTTCATACCATCTTTAGTACAGAAAAGTACATTTCTTAGATTTGTTTAGTAGTTTTTGTAGGGTGAACCAAACGAGGATCGAATGGACCAATATATCCTTTATCCTACAACAGGGGATTTAAATTCATTAACACAGGCAAATGTTAACCACAAAAAGACAGAATATGACATGGCAGAAATCATGCTTATTCAAGTCTTAAAAATAATTCAAAAGTCTGTAGGAAATAATGTAGCATAACATGCAAAATGCCCATCTAGCATTCCTGAGATTTATCATAATTTCTAATTAAATGTATTATAACTTTCTTGTAGAGACAAGTAGAGTACAGGTGATACCTTTTATTGGCTAATGGAATAGATGGTAAATGCATGCTTTCGAGGCTCCTAATTCCTCTTCATCAGGCAATCTAAGGGGCCTTAGGAGCCTCGAACCATCTATTCCATTAGCCCATAAAAGGTATCACCTCTACTCCCTTGTCTTTGCTTAAATCTATGGCTAACACGGTGCATAACTCTAATAACTTTCTTGTGTTTAACACAGTGGTCTTAGCCATCTCAACCAGTTTAAAACTGATATCACTTTATTGGGATCATTTTTAGGACCATTAAGCCAAATTATACATATATAAGAGGGAACATTTGAAAAAAAATAGCACTTTTTCAAAAATTATGGATTTTTTTTTCTTAATGGGAAAATACTGGGCAAAAC
Source organism: Pipa parva (assembly GCA_019650415.1). Lineage (NCBI taxonomy): Eukaryota > Metazoa > Chordata > Amphibia > Anura > Pipidae > Pipa > Pipa parva. The sequence continues at coordinate 15,019 of WMED01011888.1, forward strand.
AAACATGGAAAAGGATTTAGGAGTTCTAGT
>WMED01011889.1:0-15048 GCA_019650415.1 Pipa parva
CAGCTTGGGAATAAGTGGTGAACAAAAAAAAAATTGGCTGGTAGTTAAAGGGTTAAAGATTAAAACAGGTATAGTCTTTTTTTTCCATATTCTTTATTTGGTTTTCAAAAACTGCATAAAACATGACATTAGCTAGGGCGAAATTTACTAAGGGCAAAACAATCGCCCGAAGTAAATTTCTGTTCGCACGTGCGATATTCCAATCGATTCACGATCGTGCGATCGCAAATCGATCGCAATTCCGATCATGCAATTGCAAATCGATCAGAATTGCGATCATGCGATCGCAAATCGATCGGAATACTGCACGTGCGGTAAAAATTGCGATTGGGTGGACTAAATCCACCCTTAGTAAATTTCGCCCCAAAAGTTGAATAAGTCTTAACAAGTGTTACAAATATCGCAAAGAGTAAAGATGTGAATATAAAGTATTTAATTTAGGTTTGATATCCTTTGTGATTTTTAGTATGTTATTGTTAAACAGTTTTTCCAGAATTTATGGTTTATTATTATGTAGAGCAGACTTTGTGAGACGAGTCAGGCTGCTGGTTTTGTGTGGCTGTTGTTGCCTATTTTTGTTTGTGGGCCATGATTTCCATAGTTTTTTGGTCTTGGCTAGTCCTCCTGTGATTTTTGCTGTGTTAATCTCATATGTCTTAGTTTGTGCGATTTCTTGTTTTATTTGTAGTATTGTAGGAAGTTGTGTTGTTTTCCATTTTCATGTTATGTTCAGTTTAACTATTTGGATGATGTGTAGGCAGATTTCTTTTGATTTTGTTGATATATTTTCCGGAAGAAGATTGACTAGTGCCATTTGTATTGTTGGGTGTATTGTTTGTTCGGTTATTGATGAGATAAGTTGAAATATTTGGTTTCAGAAAGGGGTCATATTAGAACATTCCCAGCAGATATGTAATAAGTCTGCATTATCGGCTTGGGATCTCCCGCATGCTGCTGTTGGGAGTTTGTATATTTTCTTTAATTTGTCTGGTGTGTAGTACCATGTATATAGATTTTTCCTTACCTTTTTTTGGTATTGTCGTAATATGTGATAAGAGCATTCCTTTTGGAATATCTGATTTAGTCCTGAATTCATTGAATAGATTGGTCAGATGTGGTTGCAGAATGTGTCTGTATTTTGTGTAATATAGGTGTATGTATCCAATAGGCCCTGGTGATTTCTGTGAAGGAAAAGATAAGATTTCTTTCTCTATTTCTCTCGTTATTGGTGCATTTAGTTTTCCGATGAAATATCATTAATTTTTGGTAGGTGGACAGATTGAAGGAAGCTGTCAATTTCTTCTTCTAGTATTCTTGGGTTTGTGTGGTTGGATTTGATATTGTAAAGTTTGGCATAATAGTCAGCAAATTTATTTGCTACTTTTTCTGGGTTAGATATGTGTTTCCCTTGTGAGCTTTTCAGTGCATTTATTGGAGAGGATGGTATTAGGGTTGAAGCCACTTTTTTAGTAGCTTGGTTGGTTTGTTGCCCTTGTAGTATTGTTTTGTTTTAATTTTTTGTAGGTTTTGGAGTATTCTTGTGTGGTCTATCACAGCTATTTTAGTTTTTGTTCTAGTTATTTGTTTTAAGATTTCTGAGTCTGATGTTTTTTTCGTGCATACTTGTAAGCCGATATAGGTCTTCAAGTAGAGTCTGGAATTGTGCATTTGCTTTTTTGCTTTGTTCTGCTTGGATTTTTATGCTCTCTCCTCTAATTGTGGCTTTGTGTGTTTGCCAGAGTGTTTGTATTGATATTTCTTCTGTATCGTTAATCTGGAAGTATTATTCTATTGCTTTTTCTATCTTGATGTAAGTTGTTTTGGTTTGCATTAAATAGTCTGGGAGTTTCCATGAGCTGGTTTTGGGAGGCATCTGTTGTGAGGTGAGTTGGAGCATTATTGATGCGTGACCTGACCAATTTATATTTCCAATGCTTGTCTGAGTGATGTTCTGGATAGTTTTTCTGTCTACTACAAGGTAGTCAATTCTTGTGTATGTTTGGTGAGGTGAGGAGCAGAAAGTGAAGTCTCTGTCATCTGGGTGCGTTAGTCTTCATGAGTTGTATAGGTCAAATTGTGAAAGTAATTCTTGGAATTTTGTTGGTTGTCCTTTTTTTCTTTTTTTAGGTTGTTTGGAGTTATCCCATTGTGGATCTATTCTTGTATTTAGGTATCCTCCTATGAATAATTTCCCTTTGCGTATTTTTTCAGTTTGTTAGTTGACCTTTTGCAAATAGCTTAATTGATTTATGTTTGGGGAGTATATGTTTACTAGTGTGTACCATATATCATTTATTTGTAGTATCATTATTATGCATCTTCTGGAGTTGTCCATGTGGTGTTCTTGTATATTTATCCTTAAGTTTTTGTTGAATATTATTGCTACTCCTGCTTTTTTCCCATGGCTTGGACTGATAATACTAATTGGGTAGTTATTGTATCATAGTAGGTGAGTATCTTTTGCTTCTAAGTTGGTCTCTTGGACTAGAATCACATCAGCCTTCACTTTTGTCACTTCTTTGAATAGTAATGATCTTTTAATTGGGGAATTCAGGCCCTTTGTGTTCATAGATAGGAGCTTAATCATTGGGTGGTTTAGAAAGGTGTGCTTATGTGTGTGTTTTATGCTGCGGTCCAGGTGTTCCGTCCCACCTTGTCTGTCAGTTCTTTTTGTTCTGGATAATTTTATCAAACCATTGAAAAATTAACATACATAACAATAAAAATGTTTTACTAGTATTGATTTATTATTCATTGCTTTGGTGTTATCTTTAGAGTTGGCTCTTTGTGCTAACATCGTGGGTGATGTCGTTATTTACGTATGGTGAGCCTATAGGTCGGTGAAGCGACCTTGGGGTGGGGGTTTATTTATGGGTGTGTTCGTTGTACGAGTGTTTAGAATTAGACGCTAGGTCTATAGGTAGCTATTTGGCCCTGTATTGTCGTCATTTACTCTGGAGGTTGATCTTGTCTTTTAGTTTTTGTTGTCTTATGTGTGTATTTGGTCTGGTGGGGTGGGGGGAGGAAAAGAAGAAAGAAAAAAAAACACATTGCTATTGCATTCACGTATATTTCTACTTGGAGAAAAGAAGCCTTGTGGTGCATTCATATGTGCATTGTTATATACATCATGATGGGGTTCTGTTCATGGAGATATTGACATTGCATTCATGTATACATTTCTACTTAGTAATAAGAAATCTTTTGATGTAGTCATATATGCATTGTAATATACTTCGTATTGAGGTTTTGTTCAAAGAAATATTAAAATTGCATTCATATATATATATATATATATATATATATATATATATATATATATATATATATATATATATATATATTTATAAAAAGCACACATTGATATTGCATGCATACATTTCTACTTAGAAAAAAGAAACCATGTGGTGCATTCATATATACATTGCTATATATGTCATAGTGAGGTTCAGTTCAAGAAAATATTGACATTGCATTTGTGTATACATTTTCTACTTAGAAATAAAAATACCTTGTGATACATTTATATATACATTGCTGTATATCGCATAGGGAGGTTCTATATTTCTATAGGGAGGCATATATATTTCTACTTAGAGATAAGGAGTCTTGTAATGCATTCATATATATATATATATATATATATATATATATATATATATATATATATATATATATATATATATATATATATATATATATATATATATACAATATATATATATATATACTATATATATATATATACATATTGCTAAAAAAAAAAGGCAAACTTGTGGTATACTATTCAGAGCAGTACTTATGTTCTTTATCTTAATAAGTTGCTATTCTACAGAATACTTTATAAGAGTTGAGGCTTAAATTTGGGCAAAATTTATTAAAATCGGAAATTACCGATATACATTTTTGTTTTGCCTTAATAGCTATTTCTATTCTCCCCTCTCCCTCCCCGCACAGCACAAATGTTCCTTTTGTAATTTATTAATGTCTTATCTTTTTTGGGAGTTTTCTTTTGTTGTGCTATGGTCCATTCACTGGAGATTTGACTTTTCTTGTTTTTTGGGGCATCTTCCTCATCAGCTGGGAATAAGTTCCATTTCGTCGGTAGTTGCATCCCTTCTTCTGGGGTTAATATCGTGTTTGTGTTACCATTTCTATTTATGATCAGACGTGTTGGGTATCACCATTTGTAGAGGATATTGTGAGATCTGAGTGTAGTAGTGACCGGTGCAAACTGTTTTCGCCTGATTATTGTAGCTGGTGATAAGTTTGTAAATAGTATAAGGTGTTTATATTTTTCAGGGATAGGGACATTCTTGCGTGCAGTCTGCATGATTGCTTCTTTTGTGTGGAAAAAGTGCAGGCGTACTAGAGTGTCTCTTGCAGCTGCTTGTAGGGCTGTTTTGCTTTAGGGACCCTGTGTATCCAATCAATCAATAGGTATTGGTCTGGGTGCTGTGGTAGTATTGTTGATAGGTATCCCTGAAAGTATTCCTGCAGCTGTTCATTGTTAATGCTTTCCTCAATCCCCCTTATTCGTATATTTTTCTCCTGCTCCTTGTCCTCCATATATCTGCAATTTTATCTTTGAGTTGTTATAGGTCGTCTGTGTGGGAGTTTGTGTCATCCACAAGAGTGTTGTGTGCTGATACTGGCTCCTCCATTTTTGTTTCTAGGTGGAGTGTTCTATTTGCCAGTTCTGTTAAATCTGACCTAAATCTGTCTTTAAGTAGGGATCACATATTTTTCTGAAGGTCAGTGTGGAGGTCAGTCAGGAGCTGCTTTAATCTATCTTCATTTAGGGGTACATTTGTTTGTAGTGGAGGAGTCTCCTCTCCTGTGCCATTTCCCAGTGCTGTTGATTCCTCTGATGCAGCGTGTGGGGCGCCATTTTGAGTCTGCGGCTCACCGTCTCTCATACTGTTGTAAAATGATGTAAGTTTGAGCGGCAAGTTCTGCTTTTTGTTTTTATCCATCGGGCTGCTGTATTAGCGACTTTGCTGCTTTCGGGTGCTGTAAGTATGTTTTTTTTAATACTTTAGTGGTCTTACTACTCAGAGTATGTTGAGGAGCAAGTGGATTACACGTCCATCTTGCAACCAGGTCATGCTCCGCCCCCAGGTATAGTCTTTTACTTTAAAAACAGCACATTTCCACAACTGAATATTAGAATAAAAGGGCTGCATAGCATATCTGTTTGTGTTTATTTGGTTTTCACTTATCTTTAAATCAGATCTTAGTTTTACATTAAAGGGCATCACAGGCCCTAACAGGAGAACTGAGCTGCCAGCAGGATTAGAAGCCTGCAGCTGAAGAGAGGGATGCATCGAGAGAGGAACTTAAAACTCACAATGTGATCCTTACCTACAAGAGAGTGCCGCGGCGCTCGGACATGTAGGGGGCCCTACATAACATTATGCATGCCTTGATACACTTATATATTGTAAATATGTTATGATATTCATTCATTTTCACAATCTGTACATAAATGTACATATAACATTTGTTTATTCATTTACATAATACAGGAGCAGTGAAGTCAGCACACATATGGTCAGTTTGTTTTGCTTGGTCTGAACTGATCCAGACTTCCAGAACCAGAATACTTTCAATTCTCTCTTCAACCACAAGGAACTCCATAGACCCCTCTTGGCTGCTTTAATCCATAGTTCACTAGTCCACTGTAACTCAGTTTCACTAAACATAAAAAAAGCATGTTGTCCTTCTCATTCATGTGTCTCTTCACAACTGAATTATTGGGAATTATGCACTGGTTTGTGCAATTGCAGATCCAAACTGAGAGAGAACTGTATAATAGATTACTCTTAGCTGTATAGAGAAATGGAAATAAATAAGAAACATCCACTGTAGCAAGATACGAATAACCTAGGTTTACTGGTTTATTCAAATTTAGCTGAAACATATACTACATGAGGTAAGCAGGAAAGCAGATGGTGCAAAACTGCCTGGTACCCAATTCTATTTTCCATCATCCTGTAACCATATCACCTTTAGGGCAATACAACACTATATAGGGACTAATTCATCAAAGTCCTTACAGTCATATAAAGGTTTGAATTTGCATCAGTTCAGCACTTCAACACATCAAAAGTTGTTATTATTTGGAAACATATGGAATTTTCTCCATAGTTATCACTGGACTGGACTAGTTTCAGCTTTGAAAAGTGCTGTCTTAAATCTGAAATTAAAAATTGCATGTTTCATTGATAATATCTTAAAAATATAATTAATCACTTCACTACAGAAACAGACAACTCTTCTGTCTTTGAAAATAACTTTCTTTAATTTGATGGGTCTGTTGTCAATATGACTTATATTGCTATTAGTATTACACACTAAGCACACTGAGGGAGCTAAATTGTAATTATACTGCATTAAGGATTAAATAACTGATTTGGTCAGTTCTATTGATAGCCAGTACAGCAATTACATTTAACTTAAATAACTGGATTTAAGATCATTTTATTCTATTCAGTTTCTACACAAACCTATGACACATTACCTGTTTTTTGAACATTGGGAAGTATTTTATTAAATAAAAACATGTTATATAGGTTCAAATATACCAAATCATTATCTTCTACAAACTATTGCAGGAGAATGGAACCATCCAGAAGATGAGCCATAACAATCAGATGTTGTTATTGGAAACATTATAAAGACAAGATAATGTGGAGTGGTGTGCAATGCTAGAGCTGGCAGCTATCAGATGGTATCAGTATGTACTTTAGCTTTCTTTTCTTTTTGTTTTCTCTCCTTAAAAGTTGGTGCTGGATCATTTTCTGAGTAGGAAGTAAAAGATGGGTAATAAAAGGAATGGTTGAGTACTAGTTTCATTGTTTTAAATGCTGATTTTTTTGTTTGCTATATTTCATTTTCTTGAAATAGAAATTACTTATAATCGTTGAACTAAACACTGTTTATCTAATATTATGTCAAATGTCTGTTTGCTGGAAAATAAACAAAATATAAACAAACAAAACTGGTGCAGTATTGTACTCAATATGCAGCACACAACTGAATTGTTGCAATAGTTCGTGTCGTATTCGCTATTTGTAAATAAATGATTATTTTACCTTACAGGACTTCAACGAAGCAAATTAAATTACTTTTAAAGTTGTTTTTTTGTTAGTTGAAATGTACTTAACATGTTACATAAAATAGGAGTTCTAAAATAAGAGTGTAAATATAATGAAACTAAATTTTATTGATTGTTATTACAGTACTTTACTGATCCATTACAATTGTTATTTATGACGTTATAATTCTTTCATTTCCCAGCCTCACATCAGGCAGTATAAAATTAGTCTCCAAATAGATAACAAATGCTTTGTATGCTAAAGTTGTGATATATAATGTAGCCTTTACAAGTAAATTATTTTTTTTCAAAATATGAAACTAGCAAGCAAAGAGAGTTGTGTTGAAAGGCAGATAACGTCTAATGCGATTATGCAGTTTCATATGGTAGACTGTCTGCTGTAAAATTTTAATTTGAGTTCTTTTTATTTTAAAATTGTAAGTCATGACATCATTATTAGAGAGATAATTTATTTTCTAAGCGTTAGCCATGTAAACACATTATTTCATTTGAAGTGCTCTCTTTTCACTTTTGAAAGAGGAAAAAAATAAAGAAATGATTTTAAAAAGTATATTTTGATATTCTTGAAAAGCAAAGAGTCTGTATCCTGTTCCAAAAAAGAATTTGTATACAATAAATTTAAAGCAGTAAATCTGGACAAGCACTTGTATAACTAGTGAAATTTACTTAAATTAAGGTCAAAAGTAGAATTAGTAAGTCGTTTCTTAAAGGTCTGTCCATTGTTTAACTGTCTCAGTGCTTCATCAATGTAATAAGAACAGTTTAAAATTACAAGATAACCCCCCCCCCCCCCCCCCCCCCCCCCTACCCCCTCTTATTTGCCTCCTTAAATAACAACTCAGGGTTCCCTCATAAAGCATTTAAGGCAGTCATTTCTTCCTTATTTTAATTGGGTGAACATTTTAAAGTAGAAGCACAGCGGGTATGGAAAGTATTCAGACCCCTTTACATTTTTTACTCTTTGTTTCATTGCAGCCATTTGGTAAGATCAAAAAAGTTAATTTTTTTTTGTTCATTAATGTACACTCTGCACCCCATCTTGAAAGAAAGAAAAAAGCAGAAATGTAGATATTTTTGCAAATTTATTAAACAAGAAAAATGGAAATATCACATGGTCATAAGTATTACTGTTTTTTTTATAACATTTTAAGGCGAATAAATCATGTTCTACACTCTGTTGAAATGTAGAAACACAACATGATCTCATATGTAATGGAAAAAAGTCAGAACAGCATCTGATAGGCAAATGTGGATGATTGACCTTCTCTGCATACACAGAGGTGTTACCAATATTTGAATCCTCCGCCAAGCTTGGTTCATTATCCACAATTGTTGCATTTAACAGAACTTTTTTTTTTTACTGTTTGTATTATCTAACTTTATTAACATATGTATAACTTAATCAGCCCAGTGTCCATACCCTCAAGGTGTATATTCTACTCATTTCTACATAGTTATATTGAAGTTTTATACACAAATGAGGAGTGGGGCCGGAGTGAGGCTTTTGCAATTTAAATAATGTTTACTCTGCTGTTTAATGTCTATGATTAAGAGCATGTGCTTGAAATGTGTAGGATGTACTGCTGATATGTTTGTTTTTAAACATTAAGGAATGTAGTCTACTTTTTATTATCCTGCGGTGGTGCTTGAGGTTACTCTTTTGGATTTTGCTATTACTACAGATGCCTGGGACTTTGTTTACTCTCAGCACATGGGAATTTCATTGAAGGTGTGAGTAACATTACTTTATTGACTAAATACTGGGATTGAGCCGCAATATATTCACATTTGTTACTTAAATTAAGCTGACCTTGTACCAGGTTAGAAGTGTCTTTCAATCATGAACAATACCAATAGTGGAACAGTGGTGGAAGCATGACATAATGATTTTGACACAAGGTATTCCTAAACAGGAGTATCACTGCAGCTGAATAACATTCACCTTTCAAAATTGTCAACATTCACCACTTTTCATCATGTTTAGATCATTTGCAGCCCATTATCAGTATCGTTGGATGCAATACTTCCCAACAGGTTTTGAAGCAGAGTCCCCAATACTACAAACTGACTACCTCTACTCTCACTTCAATTTAGTCTAGGGTTTACAAGTACTCACACATTCCATTTGTCATGGTTTCACTCAGTTTCCTCACCAAGGTGTGTAGTGCTAGCACATATTTTACACCCCAGATGCATATATTTAAATTTGTCATCATTAAGGGCCTAATTCACCATTGTGCGAAGTGAGCCGCGAAGCCTTTGGCACACTTCGCACATGGTGTTATGCGCCCTGCTGATGTCCTGCACGTGGACATCAGCGAGCGCATTAAAGGAATTTCAGTCTCAGCGAGAGCACTCGAGTCTCCTCGCCGGGACAGGAATCCCAAAAAATGTGCTTGTTGTGGGCCACCTAAAATCTTGCATAATCTAAAACATGAATTAAATAATAAGTACCAGAAATTGAATTTGAATTGAATAGACATGGATCATGTTGGAATTCAGTTAGTCACTCAGGACAGGGATATATATATATCTAAAATGTAGGTTTTATATTTGCTGTCTTAGTTTGTCCTCATTGTCACTTTTAAATGCAAATCTGAAAATTTACCCAGTGGTCCTATCTACCTTTATACTCCAAAGGCACACAGAGTTTGACCTTTCAGGCACTCTGGTTGTATAGCATTTAACCTTTAGAAAATTGTCAATTTCTCCTTTCTCTATAATTTTATTGCTTTCATTCCTTTAAAAGCAGAGCTGTACATTGACATTTCCCTCAGTAAATGAAAAAAAAAAGACTTTAGATATATTTGGTTGTCTGGCACTATTTGACAAGTTAGATTTGATTTTTATGTCTATAAAATACATGTCAACCCTATAAGGAAGACTCTATGATTTACTTATAGTATTAGTCCAAATATCTAATAAAATTAAAGATCTCCTTGAGGGTGACAGACAGAGTAACTGCAAATACTTTTTATACATCAGTTTATGTGTTTCCATCAAAGAACTGTATATAATGCTACAAATATTTCCATATATATGAATTAAATAATTTATTTATATACTGTAGTATAGTTCCTTTGTTCTAATAAAGATTAGTAGTATAAAAGAGGTGGTTACCATGAAAGGAAATTAGCAATAAGAACAAATCTAAGTAGCAATGTCTGGGTTCACAGAGAAGAACATTAGATTAATGTTTGAACTGTCAGGTCACACAAAGAATTTAAGGAACACTAAACTCCAACTGTGGTTAAGGTTTACAAACAACGTATATAAAAATGAAAGTTAACTTTAATAGCTGTAAAATTTTACTTACAATACTTTGTATGTTTTTAAAATTTGAAATAAAAAAATATAATCATCAACAAATCAAATCAATGCTTAATTCAAAAATTCAAAACAAACATTTACTATATGCAATATTTACTATATTACAATATCACATTCCTTCACCTTTTAAAATTCTTTTTATTTTCTTTTATTTCTTTTTCTTTTATGTTTTTCAGGACTTCTACTTTCATCTCTGCTACTTGTCTTATTCTTCCTTTCCGGTTACCCAAACGCCCTCCTACATCTCACTTGTCTTATCCTTCCTTCCTGTAACCCAAACGCCCTTCTACATCTCACTTGCCAAAAAAAAATCTCATTATTGATATTATTCGATCACAGCTTATATATATAGTTTACCAAGAAATGTTAACCAACTTATATCAAAAAATGTCTCTGGTATTTTCCTATCGGTAAGATTTTCTAAACATTCCTTCATCACACTTTCTGTGCAATCCCTCGCTATTACAGGGGAAATCCTTTCTACCACTTCCCAATAAATTTCTTTCCTCTCTACTTTTTCCAAATCCTGTGCTTTTATATTCCATTTCATTTTAATTGTTAATGCCTGTTCTATGTCTTTCCTTTCCTAATCCTTATTTGTCTTACACTATCTCCTCCCATCCATTTTCCTGCCAACATCTCCACCCATCCTTTTATTGACCTTTCCCACCATATTTCATTTCCCCTTCTTAATTTCCCAAAATGTACCTTTAAGAATATACTACCAAAGAAAACTACTGGACAAATCATGACTATCCCTCCCTCTTTTTCTTTTCTATACAATATTCCTCTCTTTACAATACACAATACTCTATAATGACAATATGTCTATAAATCTTGGGATGTCTTATATTTCCGGCACACCAAACTGGTAAAATCAAAATTTTAATGAAGACATTTAAAATCCATGTCAAACAAATAAAAACGGGGGGTAGGTGGCACCTACGCGTTTCGCGCCGCAGCGCTTAGTCATGATGTAGAGAACAAGCTAAACAGACATGTATTTATGCTAAATATCCGGTGCGTGGTGAAACAAGTGAATAATGTAATAAATAAGGGCAGTATAGTCATGTATAAGCTAAAGAAAGGTGTACTCACATGAGGCATTGATAGTGAAGTAAGTATCGCAGCAGCTTGTTAACGATGCAGAGTCCCGGCGGCAGAGGCGGCAGCCCGGTAAAACCAGGAAGTTGATCTGCGCATGCGTGGGAATTTTCAATAAACTTTATTGATAGCGTACAAATGGTAACGCTGTCAAAGACGGCAGGCATAAAGAATGCTGGTAAACTGCCGGAATGTGAATATATAATATGATACTGTGCGTACGATAGACTGTTGCCCCAATAAAAGTAATGGTAGAAATATAAAGTGAAATAAATGATACAATATAATATGGGGTTCACCACTGACCAGAAATAATAAATGAATGATAAATGAACATGGATAAATCAAAACAGATGGACTATTAATGCAAGGTTACAGTGAATAAAGGTAACTAAATAACAATTAAAGCTGATCATTGTTTAAAAAATGTCAAGAAACAGACAGTGAAAACAGTGATGATCATTTACGGTAAAAAAATACACAAAATGCAAATGAATTTGAACACTAATAAAGTAATAAAGGGAATATCAATATGTTGTAGAAAAATAAAAATGGAAATCAATGATAGTGGATCAAAAAAGAGAGAAGGGAATTGGATAAGATCAAGGAATGTGTAAGTATGGCTATTAGAAAATGAAAAGTAATTTATAAAAATGAAAAAATGATTAAGGTTATGTGTATGTGAAAAAAATCTATATAAGCTGGGACGTGAACGTAAAGTGAAATATGACAAGCGATTGTCGTGTAGTGTGATGTGTAATAGTGATGACCAGTGGAATAAAATGTTACTGTGATGTGAAAAATGAGTTTGAAAAAGGGGCAGTGGAAAAATTAATGTGAAAAAATGTAATAGTGAAGAAGTGAAGTAAGAAAGTGGAAAAAACATCATCAGAAGTCAGTGAAATATTGTATATCCCATATAAAGTTCAAACCATTGGGTTGTCTGGTCTTTTGGAAGTTTGAATATTCCAATATTTGCTTATAGTATTTTCTATCATGATAGAAAATACTATAAGCAAATATTGGAATATTCTACTTAGTGATGAGGTACTAAGCAAAGAGTTACCAGACAAGCCTAAATTCATCTATAAACGTGGACTTAATCTCAGAGGACAAATAGCTACTTCCCGATGGAGAAGAAAGACTTCTCTAAAAACCAATTCATACAAACTCAGTGGCACCTATAAGTGCATGAGTACGAAATGTAAAGCATGTAAATTCATTATTAACAAACTTCCAAAAGAATCACCTTTTAACAGATTTAACAACAAGTCCTTATGTAACTGCTAATAGTAATTATGTAGTTTATGGAATCATTTGTCTCTGTAAAAAACTATACATTGGAAGAACTAAAAGGAGACTAGGGACTAGACTTGGTGAACACGTAAGAAACATCAAAAATGGAATCACAAATCACAGTTTATCTGCCCATTTTTTGGAAAAACATAAAAAAGATCCAACCGGACTGAAAGCCTTTGTTATTGAGCAAATTAGTAATAAGTTAAGGGCAGGTGAAAATTTTTTAAAACTACGACAGAAAGAAACCTTTTGGATTTTTAAAAGCAATTGTTTAGCTCCAAATGGATTAAACATAAGGTTAGACCTTGCTGCCTTCTAATCACCTTGACTCATGAATTATGTAGACATTTTTAAACAATGTAATTTAATTTATTTATTTATTTAATGCTTGTTATTCTTATATGTATTGTATGCTGACACAGTTAATTCACTATGAACCATGCAGAGACCATTCTGTGTCAGTCAACAGCATTTCACTTCTGCTTTATAATCATTCATTTATTGTATATTTATATATATTTTTTATTTATTATTTTTATTTTGCAAAAGTTTGTGGTACAGTATCCTTTTACTTTATTCATTAGTGTTCCCGGTTAAATCTAACTTCAGGGTCACTATATTGTATTGCATGTAGCATGTAGTATAACCCTTCCTTTATCAACTAGGTCATTTTTCTACATATTGGCTTATTTACATCTGCATTGGAGGCGTCACTACTATAGGAGGTGCATTAACCACCGCTCTTCACAGATAATTCCCTCCATGACGCACAAAACTGTATCCGCCCCCTCTATGACACGCACGTCACCAATGGCGCATGACATGCCAACGTCATGACGCCAAACATACGCCTATACGTCATTATGCAGTACACATGACGTAAGACGCCGAACACGGAAGTGTTCGCCATTATGGAATCATGCTTTATAAGCCGCTCACTGCGCACTGCCAGTCATCACAAAATTCTCCAGAGGAAGCTGCACCGTGTGGCAGCGAAATGCGTTGAGAACTCCACCGGGACTTTATTGTTCCTTCCCATATGAACATTGGACTTATGTTTTTATGGTTTTTATCGTTTGTTTTTTATTACTTATTAAAGTATTGTCAATTAAATCGTCCAGTAAGCTGCCTCTTCCTTCATACCCAGCAATTGGACTGCTCATGACAAGCCACCAATTAGAGGAATTGGCATCTAACATTCCATGCCTATATTCCAGCAAGGTCTGCACATCCATCTTAAGTTTTCTACAAGGAAAACTGAATTCTAGTTTCTAAAGTAAAAGGGATAAAAGGGCAAATTATCCCAGTGGACTGCCTGGCTGGACTAATCAAAAAAGGTTTCAAGGACTACCTGAACTTTCAAGTACTGTCTCATTAACTATTATAGGCGCTGTACTTTTGTGACATTCTTAGATTGTCTCATTTTAGTTTATTGTGGAGGTAGTAGCAGCAGAACTTGATTGGGTGGCAGTTTTATTTTGTGTGGAGGTAGCAGCAGCAGAACTTGATTGGGTGGCATATTTAGTTTGTGCGGATTTAGCAGCAGCAAAACTTGACTGGGTGGCATATTTAGTTTGTGTGGAGGTAGTAGCAGCAGAACTTGACTGTGTGGCAGTTTTATTTTGTGTGGAGGTAGTAGCAGCAGAACTTGACTGGGTGGCATATTTAGTTTGTGTGGAGGTAGTAGCAGCAGAACTTGACTGGGTGGCAGTTTTATTTTATGTGGAGGTAGTAGCAGCAGAACTTGACTGGGTGGCAGTTTTATTTTGTGTGGAGGTAGCAGCAGCAGAACAAAACTGGGTGGCAGTTTGATTTATTGTGGAGGTAGTAGCAGCAGAACTTACCTGGGTGGCCTATTTGGTTTGTGTGGAGGTAGTGGCAGCAGATCTTGACTGGGTGGCATATTTGGTTTGTGTGTAGGTAGCAGCAGAATTTGGTTGGGTGGCACTGTCAGTGTTGAGGAGACAGCATCAGCAGTATAAGGTAAGGGTGTTACACTTATTGCACTTAGAGGTAGCAGCAATAATGATAAGAGCAGCATGAATTTTTGAGGTAGATGGAAGATTTTTATTAAAATCACATTTATTGCACTTAAAGGTAGCAGAATTAATGAAAAGAGCAGCAGGAATTTGGGCATTTGGAGGTAGATGGAAGGTTTATATAAATAGCACATTTATTGCACTTAAAGGTAGCAG
>WMED01011891.1:0-15048 GCA_019650415.1 Pipa parva
ATCTATCTATCTATCTATCTATCTATCTATCTATCTATCTATCTATCTATCTATCGCTTTTTATTATTAATGCTCATTAGGCATTTGAAAGAACTATAAATGTGTGCAGAAACTCCATTCTGGCTTTAGCTTTGATTCCATTGTTTTGTTTTGTTTTTGTTTATGTTGATTTTTTCCCAAATGTTCTGATTTTGAAAAAAAATGAAATTAACACATTTTTTAAATATTCAGAGCTCTTTTACAGTCATTCCACAGTGTTTAAAGTCATTCAGTTGTCATAAAGGCTTGCATTAGGCAATTTGTCATAGTGACAAACTTGATTCTGATTGGCTATGTTGGATTAAAATAAATCTGGACTGCTCAGTTCTAATGTAAAGCTTTGCATAGACTGGTGGTAGATGAAAGTATAGTTAGTATTCCTGCAAGGCTGCAGATAAATTGAGAAATAATCTACATTATTCACTAGAGGAAAGATAATACCAGAAAAAGAAAAAAAAATCCAATTTTTTTAGATTGTCAGTTATTCCCACATCTCTCATTTTAAAAATGTTATTGTGATATTCCTTATTTGTGTGGATTTGTGGTAAACTTTTCTTTTTATGATATTGTTTTTATCTGCCAAGGAAGCTCCACATTTAGCCACATTGCTATCATTGGAACTTTAGATAATATATATTCATGAAGTTCCTAACATTGGAACTTTAGAGAATACATATTCATGAAGTTCTTAACATTGGAAATTTAATCTAATACATATTCATGAAGTGCCCCCAGAAACCCTCATTTATAGAAGAAGTCTGCATCCAAAAAATGAGAAGTTATTCAACAAATCAATACTTCAACTTCCAAGCTGACATTTCTTTGGCAATTTTTGCTATTTTCCTTTTCTGGTGTAAGTGGCACTTTAAACTTTTGTAATGCTTTGTGTAAGAGAAGGCAAGACAATGGAAGAAACGAAAGCAATGAAAAAGAAAGGAAGAATATGACATTAATTGTCATACTTAGGAGTCAATTATACCAAAATCTGCAATGAGAGTATAATGATTGCACTTTTAGACAACTCACCATTAGCTTAATTGTTTACACTTACCATTTACCTTATCATTTCTAATTAGATAAAGAGGTTCATGCTAGAAATTGTGCCATTTGTATTAGTTAGGCTATCAATTTCTCGGCTTGTCTTGTTTAAAATACCTAATCCAACATGGGGAGTTTTATCCTTATCCCGTCTGATGTAGGAATAATACTTAATTGAATGGGCATTGTTTTTTAAATATTTCCAAATTTAATTATGTGCATTGTAAATCAAAATACATAAGCCTCTCAAGGCATACAAATAATGGGATACTGTGTTTTCTATAGAAACATGTACACTAGAGGACAAAGCAGTTGTCACCATGGTGAAACATAGCAACAAAGCAATAATACATACATACTACTCAACCTTAGATAATGCTGAGACTAGAATCTCCAGAACAACAAGAAAGCACACACTCACTCTCAAACTCCAGTGCTCCAAACACTCTTACTCTGCAAAAATGTCCATAAAGGTACTCATGGAAAACTCCTCATTATTATGGATTTGGCCAGAAAAAGATTACAATGACACCAATGTTATGTTACCTACTGTGAGATCTGATTGGCTTAGTGATTTAGACATTGTTATTGTGACTAGATTTGTTAATATTATGACAACATTATACTAAAGTGGGTCTTTACTATGCAGTGAATGACATTAGGAAAAAAGTGAAATGATTTGTTGTTCGCACTCCAAATTAGGAAATAATAGATGTGTAATGTTGTCAAAGAAGATTTGCAGACATCCTTCATAGTAAGCCTGTACTAACCATATTGCCATTGCATTTTACTATTGAGGGCTCTATTGATATGATGACAAAGGCCAAGTAATTCCATCAACTACCATTGCCTTAACTGCCCCAGACATTTAGCTGGTAAAAAACAGCACCATACGCAACATATGCGCAATCTGCAGGTGCCCAAATCCTAAAGTGTAAACAAGCAATTTAGCATAAGAAGTATGATAAATTTAGTCCTATATACAGGTGGATTAATGTGCAAACTCAGCCTAATTTTGTAACCACAAAAAACCCTGACTGAACAATAAAATACAAATTTGTAGGCCACAGATTCCATTCAGTGTATTTAACTCATTGACAAATTGTCACTTTGAAACTGTCACGATGTAGGAGTGTGGACCCACTGTACTACCTTGAAGTTTGGCTTAGGTATGCTAGGAGTCTAAGAGATCTCTGGTCTTCACCTTTAACCTCCGCAAGGAGGTACTGGTCTTAGCTGCAGGAGACCTCCAGATCGCGATCCTCGAGCGTACCCTCCAAGGTAGTTGCTAGTCAGATGCAGAGGCAGACTTGAAATACACAGACAAACTTGAATTAACTGAATAGGCACCAGAACAGGAATGGACTTAGGAATAACTGAATAGGCACAGGAACAGACTTGGGAATAACTTGACAACACAGGAACAGGCTTGGAATAACTTTGGAACAGGTACAGGAACAACTTTGGAATGACTTGAATATAAAGGACTGTCTCTTTAATCAAGGATTAGGGACACCAGGAGCAGGAAATGCAGGAACACAGAAGCAGTGGAATTTACTAATAGTAGCAAATGCCAGGACCTGTATAGCTGGAAGCTTAGGCACTGAATGCCCAAGCTATCCAGCCTTTTATACTACCCACTGTACTAGACGCAGCGGGGGCGCTCCCGACACTTCCATGTCATGTGAGTGCGCTGCCGGCAGTGTATAAAGGCCTGGCAGGTGTGGCTCGTGCGCCTAAGGAGGAAGCGCCGAGGAGCCCCCTGCCAGGTAAGAAATGGTCGGCCATGCCGACCGTTACAGAAACATGATGAATGCCCATTGGTCATAAATTTGATGACAAGAAATGAAGTGTTGTGAAAATAACAGTAATTGTATATGTTTGTTCATGATGGTATGGTTACTGAAGATGCTGCTAAGCGAGGCATATGACTAATATTTCATTTCACAGCAACAGAACGACAATGGGTTTATAAATAGGTTACTCTGTAATGAATAGACTATGCCCATAAAATAATTTACAGAATATTTATATAATTTAAAATAAACAACTAAATATAAATATTTTCATTTTAGGAATCTGTAGGCATTGGGTATAAGATCACAAAGGGGACAAATCCTGAAGTCAAAATATTACTAAGTAAGCTACAGTTAGTTTTAATCTTTATGCTTTCTAACAAAATATTGGAAAATTGTTTTCTCTACCTGCAGTTTTAGTATACATGACAACATTCACCTTCATGGCATGCTTCACTCCTTCCAATAATATGCCTTTATCACCAATGTCCTTTAGGGTCCAATGAACCATGAAATAGTTTCTGCAAAAAAAGTTCTTTTGCCAACGCTGAAACAAACATTCATTTTACCTTTTAGCTAGAAAAACTATTTAATAAATAAAACACATTTATAAACAAGTGAAGAATTTGACCTATAAATAGCTTTACTTGGGGGCTCAGAAGAAATATATAAAAATATTGCAAAAACACAAAATATATCATTTATACACTTATCTGCAAGGTCTTAGCCAAATGTAAAATAAATCCATAAAGCAAAGATGACTATTAAATGAAAAGGTTTTTTTTTGTAATTTTTTTTTATTGAAAATATTATTTTTGAGTAAATCAAAAATGCATCAAATGATCAAATGTAAGCTGTACAGGTAAAGAAGAATCAGTAGATATACTAGAAAGACATCAACCAACATTATCACAAGAGGCATAAAAAGTAGTAATAGGACTGATAAACAGTGCATCATATGTTGTTAGAAAGATTATTATTATTAATATATTTCTATTGTCTCACTTTGCTCATATATCATGTTTTTTTACAAAATTTGAATTGAAGTGCGCAATGTCTTTATTCCATTGGAATACACAAATTTTGGGGGATATTTATCAAAGTCCAATAAGAATTTGACTTATATATCGATACTGAATTAGTGTTACATAGAGCAAAAAATATTGCAGATATCGGTATTTATAAAGCCCCTTAAGACTTTTTTTTTATCGCAAGAAAAGTGTTCGCCAAGCTAAGGGTGGTAAAAACCCATTATTCCCTTTGAAGATTGTTCTGCAATTTTTTCTAATTCAGATCAGTTCCTTTATCGAAAAAGATTGGCCAAATCGATCAAAGACAGAACAGGACTCCTACGAAAACAGTGTAAAATTTGGTGGATTTAACGCATCGATAAAGTGTATTGGCACTATATAAATTGGTTGAAATCGAAAAAATGCAGCGGACAGAAAATAACCACTGTAATGGGGCAAACAGGGACAAAACAAGATCAAAATGACTTTGATAAATTTACGGCAATGCCCAATAGATTCTAAAGTTTTTGAATCTCTGCAGCTTAAAGTTTATGCTAGATCTGGCAACCGATTTATTCTTAGTCTATGCAATAAATTGTATCTGGGGATTGAAAATCTGTAATAGTAGATTTTATGATTGCAGTTATATAGTAGTAAAGTACATTTAGAACCATGATCCTGCCTTACATATAAGGCCCCTGAAAAACTGAAAATGGGGTTCTTAAAACCTTCCAGTCCAAATGAAAGATGCTGAACATGTCTGATATATGATAGAGGTACTTGTTGGTGCTGTGCAGATGGTATGTATTAGTTTAATACTAATATACTGACTTGCAAGGGTAAGTAGTTTGTCAATTTGGTCTAGTTTCAAAAACTTTATCTGTGAATTGCTATGTACCATTTTCATTCTAATTGTCTCCTTATGGACACACCATAGCATTGGAGTCGAGATGTCTGCAGTATAGATTATTTGAAGAAATTAAGGGGGTTATAAACTAAGGTGCGAATTCGACTGTCAAATTCACAAACAGCGGATTCCCATAGAAAAATTCTCTACAATTTTCCCACTGTAAAGTCGCGGCAATTTTTCCATAATAAAGTCGTGACAATTTTCCAATGATAAAGTTGCAACTGCGACAATATTCTTATTATAATGACACGACTGCAACAGTAGCAGCCTATTGCGACTGTCTTTATCTGGTGAATTCGCACCTATACGCAACAATTCGGGCTTTAGTGAATAACCCCCTAAGTAGTTAATTTTATGAAATGTGAGGGATCAGGTAGCAGGATATGTGTTTCCTGAGGATGACTACAGCAGGCACACACACGAGATTACAGGCCAAATGGAAGACTTTGACTGGGTTCACACAAGTGTGATGCACAGCACATCATACACTCATGTGAAGAAAAAAAAAAAAAATACACCTCCAGCGTATTTTTCAATTGTACTTACCAGCGACAGTGTGAATGCTCCCTCCGAATTCACAGCGCTTCCTGTGTGTCACATTTTGGGTGTGGCATATATACGCCGGCCAAAATGCAACACACAGCGTTCTGGACCCAGCTTATGCGCATCATACGCTCGTGTGTCCAGAACTAGGTAAGTGTCTTCGGCTCTCACTAAGACATTTTTTTTTTTACATGACCGTATGATGCGCTGCACATCATATGCTCATGTGAACCCAGCCTTTATGTTTAGCTGTCCACAGACAGTTTTATTTTAAGGTTGTATGAGTAAGCAAACATACAAAAAGAAAACAAAACTGTAGACAATAGATCTCTTTGGCTTTAACTGCACATTATTGTAGCTTGGCTGACCAGCTACTGGCCTAATACCTTGTACCACATAATAATAATAAAACAAACTTTTCAGTTAATTCAACCTGCATCCATCCATTTCTCTCAGGCTCAGAGCTGTGGTTTCTCTCCCCAGGCTGAGAATGCGAATGAGAAAAGCAAATCCTTTTATTAGACTACACCCTATTAACTGACTAGTAAAGTAAATCAGGACTGACCTTGATAGATAAGATTTTGCCCTTGTCATCCTATTCCACAACCAGGCTCCCATAAAGTGAGTTGCCACAAAAATAAGACGGTAATTTAACACATTTTCTGCTAAAACACTATCTGGCTGCTTTTTTTCTTCATATTCCAGTGTTCATACATATGTGTGTATGTATCTATGTATAATTTTATTTATACAGCACCACAAATTTACGCAGCGCTGTACAATTCAGAAATATAAGTACAACTTACAATAAAAGCAATATGGTTAAAATTATAAGTAAAATATCACAAGGCTACATCACTTTAAGTGTTAGGTTGTGGTTGACACAAGAGCTTACAATCTAAGTGGGAAGAAGACTGACATACAAAGATAGAAGGACAATAAGAGCTGTAGAATGTGTTGAGACATTGGTCAATAAATACAAATAAATAGATCAATAAATACAAATATTAAGCATGAATAAATAAAGATAAAATAAAATATATACAGTACATAAAATCAATGATAAAAATCATTGCTAGTGCTCCGAAAGATATGACTTCAATTTGGTTTTGAACGTGCAGAGAGAATGTTCTTGGCGAAGCCGAAGACAAAGGGATAACGAATTCTAGAGGTGGGGGCAGAGAGAAAAAAGGGTTTAAGATGAGAAGGGGCAGTATTAGTATGTGGCACTCAAGGCTGGTTACTTTAATTTCTATATCATAAAATAAACCCTCTAGGTAAATTTAGCTCATAGATGTGTACCTTGTATCACTAATTTAAAAGTGATTTTTCCAATAATTTCTGATAGTAATGATTTCATATAAGAATGTATGAAAAAGTTTCCAAATAGCATCACCAAATATTGCAACATGTACCTATGTATGTACTGATAAAAGTATGGTACATCTTTGCTGTTCAGCCCAATAAATGTTTTAATTAATGTGACAGTAAGCCTCGAATGAATATCAATAAGGAACTGAGAAGCTACAGTTGCAATGTCCTACTATGCATTTTTCTACAAGTTGTAAAACTATCAGCAAACAGCAAGAAAAAGTAAGGAAGAGCCCCTATTGCCTTAGCTAAAGCACGCCAGGGAACTGTGTCCACTTCTGTCACCAGATGTTTTACCAAGAGAAAATACCTTTGTCACGAGCAGAGAGTGGATCTTCTATACCACCGTGAGGTTTGACGAAGGTACACTGTGAGGCACAGAGTCTCAGGAAAGATCGAAGCACCTTTGCAAAGCTTCTCATCACTTCGCCGAGTCGGGTACACACTCACTGGTCTCCTGCAGTCAGAGATCAGCGAACGCTTTAAAGGTACTTTACCTCGTGACCACTCGATGAAGTGATGAAAAGCTTCGCAAATATACTTCGATCTTTCCTGAATTACCCCCTAAGAGGCCCCTGGTCCTCACCTTTCATCTCTGCAAGGGGTTACTGGGCTTTGCAGCAAGAAAACAGCTGCAACAGCTCAAACCCCCGAGCATACCCCCCAATAGGTGACAGCTGGCAAATAGCGACAACCAGAATGGATTCTGCCAGGAGAACTGTCACTTTAATAGTACAATGGATCACCAGAGATTCAGCCAGAAGAACTGTCACTTTAATAGTGTGAGAAAACTAACACTTTAATGGAGGTAACACAGAGGGTAATCAAAAAGGCAGAAAGGAGAAGTGAAGGTATCTCAAAACACAGCACTATGGAGCCTGTCATTATCTGGGAGCTCAGGCACAGAGTGCCCAAGCAAACTAGCTTTTAAATCTCCTGCTACATATTAGCACAACGGGAGCACTCCCGACACGCATGCCAGTGAGTGTCAAGGGGGAGTGAGCCAGCAGAGTGCGCGCCGCCAGCAACTAAGAAAAGCGGCAGAGACACAGCTCATGCGTCTAGGGGAACCGCGCTGCCAGGTAGCGACAGCAGGAGCCGTCCTTTACAACCTTCTATGAAGAGCTAAAATCTAGTCTGAACTGGGGAAGTCATTGAATTTCATATAACTTGATTTTTCCAAAGCATTTTGACACATAAAAGGTTGGTTCATAAAATGAGAATGCTTGGATTGGGAAAATGTGTGTATGTGGGTTAGTAAGTAGCTCAATGGTAGAAAACAGAGGTTGGTTATTAACAGTACATATTATCACTGGGTCACAATTACTAGTGGCGTACCAAAGGGTATTCTCTTCAATAGGTTTTTATTTTCCATCAGGTTTCATGATCTTCTCCAAACACTAACCACATGTGGCCACATGCAGAGTTTGGCCTTGCCCTTAAGAAAAGAGATAACCTAACAGATAAACAATGGATTAAAACTTCAGTTAAATTAAACTGTGAGACAACCCAGTGGTCTCAGCACAGCCACAGATCCTATGTAACCTGCCCTTGTGGTCCTTATCAGTTAGTGATATGAGGCTGGGTTCATACTAGTGTATGATGCACAGCGCATCATACGCTTGTGTAAAAATAAAAAATACGGCTTCATGGAAGCCGATGATACTTACCTAGTTCCGGACACACGAGCATATGAGATGCATACGTTGGGTCTGGAATGCTGTGTGTCGTACTTTGGCCTGTGTATATAGGCCGCACCCAAAATGCGACACACAGGAAGTAATGTGAACGCTGAGGAAGTGTTCACACTATCACTGATAAGTATAATTGAAAAATACGCCGGACCGTATTTTTATTATTTTTTTCCCTGATATGAATGTATGATGCGCTGCACATCATACACTTGTTTAAACCCAGGCTGAGAGTGTAGAGCAGGAGTTACAGGAGGCAAGCATTTTTAGTCATGTTTTCATTAGTTATGTAGATAGAGGTACCAAGGGATGGTCTAGCATAGACTGTAGTTTAGCTTAGGCTCAATCAGTTATGATTATTTTGACAAGGCAGCCTGTAAGCAGTATAATATATGTAAAAAAACGAAACAATGAAATGAGTGAGTGGGAACTGGAGTTTGTGAATCTGAAGCAGACCGTAGCTGTCTTTCTGATGTTTTTAACAATGGTATAGTAATATTTTTTTTTTTTTTTTTTTTTTTTTTATGACATGAATTCTGGAAGATAAGAAAAGGTTATTTTCTTGAAATACTTGACACAGTACAATAAATTTGCAATTAAGCAACTTTTTCAAAGCCTGAAAGACAGATTTAGCAAGAAAATGACTAGCTTTATTTATTACAATTGAGTTTGCTCATAAATTAAATAAGTATGTTATGGCAGGTTGTCATAAATTAGGCATTCACTACACTTTTGTTTGAAGTGTCATTTATAAATCTACTGAAATATATGATTCTATCCCATGTGTATCTGATAACTAATGCTTATTATAAAAAAAACAACCCAAATATAGAAAAAAGAATGTGGTAGTCTTTTCCTCTTATGACAAATTATTTTCCATTCCCTATGTGCATAAGATTATTAACTACCTCTGTTTCCTTTCACTGAGACAGTTACTTACCTTCTTCAACACATTTTACTTCAGTCCAAACAATCTTTTATTATATACAACATCCAACAACATTCATCGTCTTATCTTGCTCCTGTCGAGTACTTACTTCCTCAGAAAAGCTGATTATACAATGGTGATGATATACAGCTATACGTTTATTTGCATTAAGATGCTACAGGGTAGCATCTATTTAGTCTCATCTAGCCTTTAGTTTCTTGGCTTACTTTTTGACCTCTTTATGGACATTGGCACTGCATTTGCTATGCACCAATCCCATGGAACAGATCCTGTCATTGAAGGACCTTGAGTATTAAAAATAATAGCCTTTCTATGCCATTATTTAATTCCTTAGAATGTGGAGGTGTATGCCATCTGTATCTGTGATTTTTCTATTTTAATCTTTTTAAGGTGGCGCTGTGCTTCATCCTGGTTTAGACAGGCAACATTTAATGGAGAGATTAAAGTATCACCTCCATGTTTGCATCTGCCAACATCTCCTAAAAATGAATGCTCAGTGAGCAGTAAATTCTATTAGCAGGGCACATATGATTGTAAACTAATTACCTTTAGATTAAATTCAATATTTGGAGCCCTGTTAAATTTATTTTTATACCCATCCCTGATTTTTCAGTTGACAACCCTGTCTCTGCTCTCCTTTTGTGAAACGTTTATGAATTACTTTTCTCTATTCAAGACATTTAGACAAATAGCAAAATGCCTGGAGTGGATGTAGAAAAATAGATTTTGTATAGTTCTTCAAAAATAAAGATTTGTAGCATTTTCTCCACACCTTTCTGAAACATTTATACAGTAGTGTATAATCAGGAATATACACCATGTGGTGGGAGGTACCCTGGAGAAGAAGGAACAAAGTGGTGTAACTTGGTATTGCAGACATTCTGCTAAGGTTTCTGGGACTTAAACGAAGCAGGTACTAAAAAAAGTTTTATATACGAAAGAATAACCATTTCCCTAAAGAACTGTTGTGATGGTCATGTAACCCTTGAGGTTAGTGCCCTAGCCTTTTCCATTTCATAGCAATGCTTTGCTTTGTAATAGTACCTATTGGTCAGAAATACATTGCACTTACTATTAGGCATTGTTACTATCAGGCATTGTTACTATTGACATTTACAGTACATGTAAATCTACTGTATAATTGCACCATGGATTACCAAGTGCCTGATTGACTAAAGGGTGAATTCATCTCATTACAATTTGAGTCACATCTCCCAAATAGTCACAGAATACACTTCTCATTATTGACCAAGCAGAGAATAGACTTGTTGAACAATTGGAATGCTAAGGACACAGTCAGATTCATGGTGTAGCAGTCAGTGGAATAGAAGTAGGATGCGAAGTGGAATGAAGTGAATTCCACCAATGAAATGCAGTAATATCATCCTCACAATATCCTATTAACTGTATATAAATGAATAATACATCTATTTCTATGTCACCTTGTCCCTAGTTCATGATTAGTAGTAGATTGGTGTTGCTCGAATTAGTCACGTATTCGCCACATTTCAGAGTTTGCTCATTAAGCGAATATGGGAAAGTAGCAATCAAATTCAAATTCAGAGCTACATGTGACTATTTGTCCTTTAGTCAATAAGGCCCAATGTATAACAAAACTTATCAATTATGCTGTTTTTATCAGCATTAAATGAGGGTAAAAATTGCAACAAATAATTGGATCTAGGTGTTTCCACCTAGCACATGTAGAGTTAATATAGCAATGTAATATACTAGAAATTTTGCAATGATCTTGTTTTGCTTACCTGAATATAACTGTTATGTTTTAGAAAGAGAGTGAGAACAATGGACCTCACTGCATACAGTAGACATATACAGTATATCTACCTACTAGCTAGCAATTGGTTTTCCTTGTGCTTGTATTTCCTTTCCATGACTGGTGACTGGCTCAGCTTTTAAATGGAACATACCATGTTAGCAGGCCATGCTATTCAATGTAACTATGAGTGGCCCCAGAAATGACATTTAGGGTGAAATGTATTAAACTCAGAAAGACTGCTTTTGGTCTTTCCCAGTTTACCAAGCGAAATCTCGCATTGTTCTCACTAGATTTTTCCAAGCGTTCGACATCAAGTTTTTTAATCTTGATTTTTTTAAATTTTTTGGATTGAAAGGTAGCCATTACTACTAATGTAAAGTATGGATACCTTTCCATCGAAAACATTTGAAAAATCAAGATTGAAAAACTCGATCTAGAAAACTTGAAAAAAATCTCACAAGAACAATGTGAAATTTCACTCGGTAAACTGGGAAAGACCGAGAGATTTTTCTGATTTTAATAAATTTCGCGAGAGGTGTTTCAAACTTTTACCTTGTCTTTAACAATCTCCCATTAATATCAAACTGCAGGGATTCTGTATAATGGGTTTAAAACAGGTTTCATAGCATTAGCATTGTATGAAACAAAAGTCATTGTCTAGAATTTAGATACATATATCATTCAGACTCTTGTATTAGGGGAAATTGTGAAATGTGTCTTTAATGTAAAACATCCAAAAAAATTGCACACACTTATTCTCACATAGAACGGCAAAGTGTCTGCATTGTATATACCACATTCTGCAGTAATTTGAACTGTTTATTGTGCTATGTAACATTCTTAATGAAAGGTAAAAAAAAACTATACTGGGAAGAAATGAGATACACATCTAAATTCATTTATGCAACAATATATAATCAAATAATAGCACCTCCATCGAAGGGCAATTATCTTCCTTTTCCTCCTGTATAATAAGAAGATATTTGGCCAAAACTGCGGAGTTAATAATAATTGCTTTGTTGCTATTATCTTATCATTCTGATGGAAATTCATTCAGCAGAGGATGTTATGATACAGGGTATGAAGCTATTTACCAGATGTTAGTAGTCCGGCATTTTCAATTTTTAAGTAACAATTAAATGAAGATTTGTTTGCGTATGTTACATTATAAAACACTCTTAACCTAACAGGAGTTCAAACAGAACATGCTGTGACCTTAACTGCTTTGGACTCTCTACAATAATTTCCTTTGCATTTAAATGACATTGTTAGCTGATAATAAATAACATCCCTGGTGCTTTATCTCTAACTGGTAACATTTTAGTATTATTCCATTTAGATTAAGGTTAAAAGAAATATAGAACTTCTTAATACTTTTTTTTATCTTATCTTTAAAAAAAAAAAAGGGCTAAGTACCGTGATGTACAGTCTCTTGTTAAGTAGAATTTTTTTTTTAAGATCAAATATATTTTCAGTTAATGGGAAACATGGCTTATTGGGTAGTTCTCCCCTTTAATTTGAATGTCACTTACTTTTCACTGTGTTGTGAGTTGTGCTTTAGAAATGTGATGCTGGAGTTACATCTACCGCCAGAAGATATTAACCACAGTAACAAAGGAAAAATTCAGCCATGTTTAAAGTGATGTCATTTCATTTGAGGTCTCCAAAATGCAGTAAATCAGGCAATTCCCAGCAAAAAATAGCTTATAAAAAGACCACATGGTGAGGCTTGACTACCAGCTACTATATCCAGGAGAATCCAAAAGCCTGACTTGCAGGAAACGGTCCCTAGATTGAGAACGACCTTAGGTAGTAGATAAGTTACAGTGCACAACAGATATCTGCCAGTGTAGGCACAATAGTGGCAGTTGACCTGCCAGGCATGAGAAAGCCCTCAGAGTATAGGTGAACATCCTTACTCAAGTTTGGGAGCCCAGTGGCCAGTGCAGGGTATCTCTGAATAATCCAGTGTGAAATGAGGAGAACTCTTCCAGTCTGCTACTTGATACTGCCAGTGTACAAATGTCTGAAATTCTGGTTTAGTGGCAGTTATTGTTAAAGTGCATCTGTCACCTCAAAACTAATAGTAAATTAGGTTCTACTAATGAAATAAGTTTTTGTAAATATAGATGTATTTAAAAAAATGTACCTTTATACAGCATTTCTCTCCATCATCTTCCCTGCCCACCCGCCTTTTCTTTCCCAAGTTGGGTTGGGCGGGGCTAAGTCATGATTGACATTATAGCTCCTCCAATCAGATCCCTGCAAGATCATGATTTAAGGGATCTGATTGGAAGAGCTATGATGTCAATCATCATTTAGCCCCGCCTAACCCGACTCTGAAAGAAAAGTCGGGCTGACAGGGAAGATGGTAGAGAGAAATGCTGTATAAAGGTACATTTTTTAAATACATATATATATATTTACAAAAATGTTTCATTAGTAGAACCTAATTTAGTATTAGAGTTTTGAGGTAACAGGTGCACCTTAAACTGTGTACCAATTCTCTTAATAAACTTATTGGTTGTTATAATGAAATAAATATCTGGCTCTGACATTGTGTTATTATCCACCGCTCCTAGCAGAGCTACTATGGTATTGTACTTGTCTGGGTTGGTTATATTAATGTTTCAAGGTGAACACAGAACATTGTGGAAACCATAGTTGAAATAGCATTGTATATACCATGTTACTTAAATGAAAGCATACCAAACATCACATTAATATCTTTTTTACTGGTAAAGTATTACTGCCAGTGTTCTATACCTAATTAACAATTTTCAGAGACAAGAAAATGTCTCTGAACAGTCTAGTTACCATATGTAGAATAAGGACAGATTATTAAAAGGATTTCATCTAATAGTAATTTTTATACTCATTACAAAATGTTCATTTAACATCATGGACAAAGCTTGCATGTTCGAAGCAGATGGCAATTAGTATAATTGGTTTTGATCATGCAGTGGATTGCATGTTAATATCAGTATGTCTGCTACATCCAGTATAATGTACACTGGGCACTTAAAAGAAAACCTGCCTCTAAATCATTATCTACATAGGAGAGAAGGAGGAACTGTTCTACTTAGCTTGTGTTTTCCTTGTTTATATTAAAAAGTGCATTAAACTGCCAGCAGAATTCAGGTAAATGTTATTCAAAAATCTACATAGAAGTACACAAAATAGTGTTCACTGCTAACAAATGAATACTAAACTTCCTTACCTTTTATGTATTATAAATTGCTATTCTTGACTAGATTTGTGCTTAATCATCCACTGCTTGGCCCCGAACCTGAATTTGTTTTCTGTTTCCAAATATCTACTATCTTCCCCAACTCCTGGCTTAACCCTCAACTCCTCTTCCATCTGTCTCTGATTAAGGGGGTTATTCACTAAGGTGCGAATTCGACTGTCGAATTCGCAAACAGCGGATTCCCATAGTAAATCTGCTACAATTTTCCCATTCTAAAGTCACAAAAAATTTTTAAAGTTAAGATTGCGACAATATTCTCATTATAAAGACGTGACTGTGACAGTAGCAGCCTATTGCGACTGTCTTTATCTGGTGAATTCGCACTTATACGCAACCATTCGGACTTTAGTGAATAACTTTCTCTGAGTTATTCGTCTTGATCTCCCATACTTATATTCACACTGCTATCCTTGCATTTTTCATTCTGTTTGGTACTACAGGAGAAAACCTATGGTACCAAAAAGGGCATGTGCGAGTGAGTTTCTATTAGCCAGGATTTTTTATTTCACTAGGGAAGTCAATAAACACCTTAGAAGGGAATGAAGACTAAATGAACATATAACTACAACCTTCAAGCACTCCTCCTGGTGTAGTGAGTAAATAATTGTAAGGAATAATACTTACCTGCACCAGCCGCTCCAGCGTCGGGCATCGCGGCGCCGCGGTTCTTCTGG
>WMED01011892.1:4467-15048 GCA_019650415.1 Pipa parva
TTTTTTTTTTTTCTTTTACCAGTTTTCTAAAGTTAATAATGTTATGATTCAAAATGCGAATTTGTATTCTTAATTTAAAAGAAACATTCTAAAACAGTAACTAAACCATAGGGCAAGAAATTTTAATGCCTTTTGCTCCAAACTTTATTTCCTACTTGGTTTTGCCCAGTATAAAATGTTAACAAGAAAAGTATTGCATAACTGTAATTTTTACAAATATATTTTTCTTCTAGGCGACAGAGAATGGTGGCCTATGCCCTTCAGGCCATTTCTGTCCTGCCGGAAGTCGCAGTCCTCAAGTTTGTCTTTCAGGTTTCTTCTCTGAGTTACAAGGACAAAACAAATGTTCAGAGTGTCCTCAGGGTTTCTACTGTCCTTCAGGAGCTTCAAACAAAACCATGTGTCCACCAGGTACAATGGTAACATTTTCTCTGTAGCAAAAGTAATATTCTCAAATATGAATATGAATTAGTTTTAAAATATTTTGTATTTTACAACACACTTTAGTTTAAGTCAGTTATTTACAGCATGTTAATGTAAAACACTGAGAAGAATTTTATAAAATGTCAGGGTCGGAGTGTAATACTCGGTAAAATGTATAATCTTATAAGCAGTTAGTTATGACATCATAACTAACCATATATAATCTAAATCTACCATCCCTCAACTTCTCCTTTTATGAATTTTGGAACCCTTAGTTGCTTCACTTCTTCACTGCTCCCCTACAGTGAGTTAAAATTTCATAGGAGGTCAAGGGGTTTGTATTAATGCCCTAGCCAGTGCTAAAATATATACAGCCAGGCATGGCAAGAGTTTGTGCATAGTCATGGCAACATATTTAGCTGTCACTGCTTCTCTTGTGTAAATTAAGGGCCACATGGAATTGTATGTATTTCATATGTGTATGCCTTGGAACTTTTTTAAATGCCAGCGAAGAAATGTCTTTGTTGTAGTGACAAAAAAATGTGTTAACTGATGATGGAAACTCTGAGGAGAGGTAATAGGCATACATTTTAAATGCCTGTTTATCTCTATACAAATCACCGAAAGATGTCCAATGTACAAATTTCATTTATACAACTACAGATGGCTCACTCTGGCGAAGAATGAATTTAGTAAAAAAAACCCTAAAATAGTTAAGTTCAGTTGTTTATGAACATCACCCGCTATTTTTTAAAGCGAACCTAAACACTGGCAATGAATTACTATAAGGCAATTCAGGTACCTATATTTAAAAATGGTTCTAGGTTATTCCTGTACAATTTTATTACTTCTGGTCAATGCTGGGATGCAGACAATAATGGGCTTCTGGTCTTCTCAATTAACATTAAGAAGGTATGAACTTTGCAGTGTTGGATCCCAGACATGGTAGTCTACTGGTTTATGACCTGCTAGGGGTAGCTGGCAGAGGTCAAGAACAGAACTATAAGTAAATGGAGCAACGAAGTAGGAGCTACAAAGCTGTATTTCACTGGATTCCTTAAAGCAGAAACTTCAGAACTGCAACTCACAGAATTAAATGAAACAAGGTTTGGTAACACAAATGGATCCGAACAAAATCAGAGCATGCTGGTAAACCCAGCTGAAGCTGAAGCCCTGCACAATACCATTTTTATCAGTTTGAATCTCCTTCTTACACATATTGGGAGGTACATACAGCAAGAACTGGAGGAGTTGGGAGCACCATCTCATTGCCTAGCATTGAGACACAACTCTCCCTTTGCATTGTGAGTCATGATTATCATGGCTCATAATGTGCAGTTGTTAATTTATTTATGAATTATAAAGTGTTTATAAGAAAAGATAAATTTAGTTCTACTTACTAATGCAAGTTAAGGGTTTAGAGGCTAAACATTTTCTAGTATTAATACACCTTGGGGTGGGGTGAAAATGAAGGAGACCATGATGAAGAGGGATTTGGAAATACTTATGGACTACAGAATAAACTATAGCATGCAATAATAAATCAATCTTCAGCTTTCAAAACCAGCGAGGTACTTTCTTGCTTCATAGTAGGAACTGATTCAAGAGGAGAATATAATTTAGGCACCATTACAAAAAAACAAATGTTCTTGAGCTTGAAATAATAAGGGAACGGAGGACCTTAGTCATGAGAAGAGACTTAGGGGGTAATTCACGATTCGGCTCACTTCGCACTAACTGATATGCGCTCACTGATGTCCTGCATGCGGACATCAGCGAGCGCTTTTTAAAGGGATTCCAGTCTAGGTGAGGCAACTCTTTTGGTCTCGCCGAGACTGGAATCCCTTCAGGGAGCGCATATCAGTCAGTGCGCAGTGAGGCGAAGACTCCGCACCTCATATCGTACTATCGAGAATTCCCCCCTTTGAGGGTAATTCCGCAAGGTGTGAAGGCAACTTGCGAAGCTTCCCCTCAGCTCGCAAATACTGTTATGTGCTTGCTGATGTCCTGCACGCGGACATCAGCGAATGCTTTAAAGGGATTCCAATCTCGACGAGACCACTCGAGTCGCCTCGCTGAGACTGGAATCCCTTTAAAGCGTTCGCTGAAGTCTGTGTGCAGGACATCAGCGAGCGCATAACAGTGTGTGTGAAGTGATGCAAAGGAACTGGAGGTCACTTCGCACCTTGCTGAGTTACCCTCTCAATGGGCTTGATATGATCACCTTATATAAATATATCTCTGGTTCACTTTTAGGGCAAAAATATATGTGCACTGAAATTTAAAAAAGTAGTAATCTGTAGTTCAGAAAGGGATCTTTAGTGTTAGGGTTATGATATTGTAAAATAGTAGTCTTTCAAGAACTGGTTCTGGCAATAATACTTTAAAAAAAATTGGACCAAGGCCAATTTTTAACTGTGTCAAGCTAGGTTGTAAGCCTGGCTTGTCTCAGCTTTGGGTGTCATGTGACCTGGCAATATATCAGTAGCAATACAGTGCTACGGGTAAATAACCTAAACATTCAGGCAAACCGAGGGTTTTTCTTTGGGGGGGAGGGAGCGGCTTAAATATTTTTAGAAATATATCCCTGGTTTATCCCTAGTTAAGCTATTTAAAAGAATATACCATTAGCGACAATAAGCACCACTAGCCTAAATGTGTTGGCACATGTTGAATGATATCTAAGCAAACATAGGGTGCAACACTAGGAATATTAGCTAAGGTCACTATTAGAAAGGAATAAAGATTACCAAAAGTGTATAGCTTTTATTCGTTATCATCAGGACATATAGTATAACAAACACTATATAAAAACATTTAAAGTATTGCACTAGAAAAATAAAATATTCCCTTGATCTTTGTTTACCCCCCTCCCTGATCTTGTATGATGACCGTGTGCATTTTATATAGCCCCTAAGGAGCCATAATAGCCCTAAACCTAACCTAAATATAGCTGATTGTGCCCATCAGTACACTACCTGTACTGAGGCCCAAGAAGCTTGGACATAGAATCATGGGATGAATTCCTCCCCGCTGCAGACTACTTCCTTCTTTATGTGTTTGATATCCATTGTCACATAGTCACATTGTCACACAGATAAAAATAAATTATTCTGGGCATGTGCAATAGGTTAGACTGTGAAATTCAAAAGGGGGCGGGTACTCTATGACAATCAACATCACGCATAAAATAGGAAGTAGAATTCAGCGGGCAGGTATTCATCTCACGATCCTGGACATAGGAAGGCGAGATGGAAGCTGATTGTGCCTCAGTACAGAAAGAGTACTGATGCCTGGCACAGTCAGTTATATTTAAGTTACTATTATAGTTCATCTTTAAGTTTCATGTATATATACTAATATAACCTTAGCAAAGCAGAATAGCCAATATATAAATATACTCTTAATAAATGCTTCACATACTCTGGGGGTTATTCTCTGAAGTCCGAATTCGACTGTGGAATTCTCAAACAGCGGATTCCCATAGCAAATCAGCAACTGCGACAATTATCCCATTGTAAAGTTGCTACTGCAACGGTAACAGTTTTTTGCCACTGTCTTTAGCTGGCAAATTCACACCTTTACGCAACAATTCAGACTTTAGAGAATAACCGCCATAGTCAGAATAGACAATAAGTCATATATTGATAGCTACCATCCATCACTGAGAGACGTGGGGTCTTTAGGTATAAAGCATAACCAAATGCATTTGGCCTTAAAGACAAGCAGGCTTCTTCCAGCGGTTAGTGTTGCAAGGTACTCATTTAAATCCACAATCTGGGCTTACAAATGTAGCACATCCACATGCAGTATACACCACGAGCAGCTGTTCAAAAACTGCATTGATTGCACAAGATGTACAGCTTAGATCATTGATAATCATGGAGCATGTTAATAATAGGGAAGCCACAGATAATGTTAAACAAAAGTAAATACAAATGAATTGATACCATTGAAAACAGAGAAACAATTAAAGAAATACAAATAACTCCCTTTTAAATTCCATGAATCTCAAGTGACAAAGAACAAACAATTTACATAGGCAGATGCTAGGGGTGCCGGGCGCTCACGTGCATTTTTTTTAATACTAGTAACGTTGGAGGTGAGCGGCGCAGAGCAGGGGGGGGGCGCCAATAGGGCGAGAGCCGCTACTGTATGTATATATCTCAGCTTGTGTTTTAAGACTTTTCCCAGTGTGGTAATGTGACTGTTTTCATTTGTTTCCTTGTAGTACTTTGCGTCACCAGCCTAAGAACTACCATGTGACTTACTTTACAAATGTACCAGTTATTGTTTTGCATTTTATGGTTGATTTATGTAATGCTGTGTAGAACTTCTGAAGTGTTTCTTCTATGCTATTTCCATTTTCCAGGTCATTATTGCCCAAAAAAGACAGAATATGCTACCCAATACCCCTGCCCTCAAGGATCCTTCAATGAGAAAGAAGAGGCGGTGGATGTCAACAGTTGTTTAATATGTCCTCCAGGAATGTTCTGTTCTAAGTCTGGCTCAGAGAGACCAGATGGCCCATGTGCACCAGGATGGTTTTGTCCAGCGGGGTCTATAGCTAAAAAGCCTGTATATGTAGTGACAGGTAACAAAACATTTATGGGGGTTATTCTCAAAAGTCCTGATTGTTGCATAAAGGTGTGAATTTTGCCAGCTAAAGACAGTCACAATAGACTGCTGCTGTCGCAGTTGCAGTTTTATAATGAGAATATTGTTGCACTCGCGACTTTACTATGGAAATATTGTCGCAGTAGCGACTTTACAATGGGAGAATTGTCATAGTCTCAGATTTGCTAAGGGAATTTGCTGTTTGACCGTCAAATTCTCACTTTAGTGAATAAGCCCTGTAACAGTGAAGTGTAACATAAAGTTTGACTATAGACTGAAAATAGTTAGAGCTATGATGAAAGTGTAATGCTGTTTAAAGAAATGTGACTATTTAGTTTTGAACTGTAGCAAAGCTTTTGCTTTTATATAAAAGTTCCTCTATTTAGCCTGGAACATGGTTAGCACTCAGACTGCCTGGGAAAATTTAGCATTAAATTGGTTTCTGGCCCAACCTGATCAGGCAGGGTGAATAAGAAATGTATAATGTTGTACCATTGATAGGAATATGCGCTGTGTGATGGGAAAACATTTAAATAACCAAATTATCTTTACTGGAACACTGAAGGGACAATTGGATAAGTACCCATTGCCCAGGTCTTTCTATATATACAGTAGATGCTTAACACAGAAGAAGGTTGAATAAACTGAGAGAAGGTAGAAAATCAGGGTCTCAACACTAAATTCATGCGCCAGCATCATGTGATAGGTTCCCTCTAGAAGGGGCGAAGTCCAGATTTTGTCCACTGACCCCATTCTCACCATTTTAAAGCACTAATGTAAATATGAAAAAAATAAGCTTGTTGATTTTAAATTTGGTTGTAATTATTTAATGTAGTTAATTGTAAGGGGGAAAGAAATGAGGTTTTACATACATCTTACACATCAATTAATTTTTTTAGGAGAAGAAACAACAAGCTCCGATTCTGTAAGTGGAATATGTCCAGTTGGATCATTTTGTCCTCCAGGATCAGCCCTTCCTATTCCCTGTACACCAGGTATGTAGAATGCTTTACATCATTATTCTTTACCATTACAAGAAAACAAACAAATACATGACTTTTTAGAAGGAAGCTCATTTAGCGTATATTTATTCCAGTTCTTAATAACAATAGTTTATTTTTATTTTATTAAAGATACATATTATCTTTTCAGGCTATTATTGTGCTAACCTTGAACTAGCCATTGAGTCAGGACAATGTGATGCTGGCTATTACTGTTCACAAGGCTCCACCTTGCCAAATCCACAGGATGGAAAGACTGGAAATATTTGTCCTTCTGGACACTTCTGTATTAAAGGGAGTTCATCACCATCCCCATGTCCTCCAGGTTAGTTGAATTTTGCAAACCTATTTCCTGAGGTATTTTATTTGAAAACTGTAAAGTGAGGCCTTTTTTATAGGTTGTTATAATAAATATGCTAACTGTTGATAATATCATTGTAAATTCTAAATTATCTACAGGAACATTTGCACCCCTTCATGGAGGTCAGTGGCTTCAAGATTGCATTTTATGCACAGCAGGAAGATACTGCTCACAGTGGGGAACTAGTTTCCCTGACAATTTTTGTGATGAGGGGTGGTATTGTCCACCAGGAACTATACATCCACAAACTCCAGGTATGGTAGGAGCTTCTTCCGCCAGAAGCAGATTTAAGTGACAGTTAGAAATGTTTAAATTTCTAGTGAAAATTTATAAATGGATCTAGTAGAGTTGATTTTGTCATTGAACATCAGGATGTCACATTGTGTTGTCATTAATTTTTCTGAAGGGCTGAAGATAAACTTTGAAGCATTTTTAATTTTTACAGAAAAAGTTGTTTTTGAACCTATATAAATCAGTGGAAATATATAAAAGTATCTCCCAAAGTGTTAAATGAATATGCACGTTAAATGAACATGTACTGTAATAGCTATTGCCTTAGAAAGCGCTGTGATTTATATAATAATGACATTTATTTATTACTGATTTTCTTTTCTTTCAGAATATGTATGCCCCATTGGCCATTACTGCCCTACTGGCAGCTCGTTGCCTAAAGCTTGCCCAGTGGGATACTATCAGGACAAGTCTGGACAAAGCCATTGCATTATTTGTCCTTCAGGGAAGTATGTACATAAAGGGGTTAATACGGCGTAACACATTATACACTAATCACTAATTCTTCTAAATAATGCATTGTACATTTGCAATACCCAAGGCTATAGACAGGGGGTGAAATCAGTCAGTCAAATGAGGCATTTTGTGAAAAATAATTTTGGAACAAACAAATAACGAAAAAAATCTCTAATGGAAGTAGCTCTTTAATACTATATACATTCAGTTATCAACAAAGGCATAATTTCAGTGTAACAACATTCAGAATAAGGTAACCACAATAAAAACAGGAACTATTAGAAGGCAGAGGTAGACCACTGAGCATACACTCACCCCAGTACACAGACCTATTCATTTGGTAATTGGCCAATCCTTTTTGATTACATGGTTTTGGGGGGGATACTAGGATATTTTGCCAGAACACCATTAACTATTTGCCTATATATGGCTTACAGGATTGACAAAAAAGCAAGGAATTTAATGAAGCTTTAACAAATGTTTGTGGATTCCATTTGTTTTTCAGCTGAAAACAAAAAACTCAAAACGTCATCAGAACTCTTTTCTTTCCTTCATTAAAGCAGAAACTGAGCTTTGCCAGTGCATTATGAATAGATTTTGGTAGATATCAGAATAAGATAAGTGTTTGTTATCAACATATTCTTCACAAAGAGACTGCTTTCTTTCATTTGATTAAAATTTGTACGAATCTAAAGCCAGTCTATGCTGATCCGTGTAGTTTTTGGAATACAAAAAGACAAGATTCTGCTTTCTAAGAATAAAGCCAGAGAATACAGAATTCTGCCAGCCGCAGTATTCCTCAGATAGATCGCGCTCCTCAGTTTAGAGGTAGATCTAAATAAGTCTTTCCTAGTTTTCAGACTTGCAATACAATTATTATTATACACTGGAGTTTTTGTATGATGAATATATATTCTCACAAGAAGTATTATAGTATAAGATGTACTATTTTTTTTCCGTAGGTTCTGTGGCCCACTGATTTTGGGACTGGATTCAGAAAACTTGCACTCTGTGGATATATTGGTACCAAAAATCTGTCCAGTTGGATATTATTGTGGGCAAGGAACAGAATATGGATACCAACATCCTTGTCCACGTGGTACATTCAGTAATAAAACAGGATTAGTAAATAAAGATCAGTGTTCGCCGTGTCCAGGGGGCAAGTTTTGTTCAACTTCAGGTATTTAGATTCAAAGATAAAGTTTATGGGCGATAAAACAAAACTCACCCAAAAAAAATTACTTTTCACTGTTCATATACATATATTGTGCATTATGATTATCATGAGGGTCATGTACCTTTAATAATAGCCATATAGCATTATAAGGTGTTATTTATTTAACCAAGAAGACAATAAATTGAAACGTTTTATCGTATATCTTATTATTAAAATGATAAAAGTGGTAAAAGACTTTGTTTCTGCTTGGCTGACTTAGTTTTTGTTAAAGTGCACCTGTCACCTCAAAACTAATACTAATTTAGGTTGTACTAATGAGATAAATGTTTTTGTAAATATACTGTGTGTGTATATATATATATATATATATATATATATATATATATATATTTCTTTTTAATATGTACCTTTAAAGAGCGTTTCTCTCTGTCATCTTCCCTGTCAGCCTGACTTTTCTTTCCTGAGTGTCAGGTGGGCGGGGCTAAATAATGATTTAAATGATAGCTCCTCCAATCAGATCCCATAAATCATGATCTAGCAGGGATCTGATTGGAGGAGCTATAATGTCAATCATCATCACCCGATCCAGGAAAGAAAAGGCAGGAAAGATGACAGAAAGAAATGCTGTTTAAAAGGTACATTTTTTAAAATACATATACATATATTTACAAAATGTTTACTTCATTAGTACAACCTAAATTAGTATTGGTGTTTTGAGTTGATAGGTGCACTTTAATGTCAGGTATCACATTAAATAAAAGGATGCCTGAAATGAAATCATAATGAAAAATAAAAGCAATGGATTCATGAAGTTATCAAAGAGAAGCCAGGTATTCCTTTTCGCTATCAAGCACTTTCCAGGTGGCCTGTAGGATCTTTCCATGATTTATAATTGATTACACTTAACTCCCCCCAGGGCTTTCATCTCCATCGGGACTCTGTTTGCCAGGGTTTTACTGCACTCTAAATGCCAGTGTACCAAATCCTTTGGATGGTGAAGGGGGAGATCAGTGTCCTCCAGGTTATTTTTGTGAATATGGAAGCAGCAGTCCTTCGATTTGTCCTTTGGGGATGTATCAACCATACCCAGGGATGTCTTCACATAATTCCTGCTTGAGTTGTCCTGCTGGCAAGTTCTGTAAAGGAGAAGGACTGTCAGATGTCTCAGGTCTGCTAACATTTTTTATTTTTCATCTTCCCTTTAAACAAAAAAAAAAAATAATTAAAAAGAAACATTGCTTTTAATAGGGAACTGTTTGCCAGGATTCTATTGTATAGCAAATGCGACAACTGAGGCACCTATTGATGATATGACAGGTGGTCCTTGTCCAAAAGGCTATTATTGTCCTTCTGGTGCTGTCTTTCCTATCCCTTGTAATAATGGTAAGCCACCCAAGACTTTGTAAAATAACTGTCATTACGATTTTTTATGATGAAACTTTGTGTTTATTTTTTATTTTATTTATTTTGTAGGATCCTTTCAGGACTTAGAGAGAGGATCTAGTTGTAAAATCTGCCCTCCTGGATTTTTTTGTTCTTCTTCATTGTCCTTGGGAGTTGTTTTGCCTCAGCCTTGTTTGACAGGTCACTTCTGCCCTGAGGGGAGCAGATCTGGTATGGATCACAAGTGTCCAGCTGGAACTTATAATCCTCACAAACAACAAATATCCATAGGTATTTCATTTATTAACAGATCTTGTTTAATAATGTCATGTAAAACATTTTAATTAATTACAATTAATTTAATTAACCACAACATTTTATGTTTCCTGATCTTCTGATTTGATGACATTATTAGCAGTAACAACTAGCAGTCACTAAGCTACCCTCCCCCAGTATGTCTGCCTCCCATTGTGTCAAGTAGAGATGTACACAGGCCCCCATGCTGGTTCCATTACTGTCATTTGGTTTTGGTTAGATTCTAATTTTTTTTTTTTGCCAAAGATTTCATTTTTTTTTTCAGACTGCAAAAAAGCCCCATAGCTCTAGGAACAATTTCACTTTTTAGCACAATATTTAAAAAAAAAAAAAAAACTAACTTCTTCTTGCTGTTTTGACCTGAAAAGGGAGGGGTTTTTTTCCCATTGGGAGATGGAACCCCCAAATTTGCCCATAAAAATGCCACAATCTTCTTTTGGATTGATGCAACGCTTAATAATGCCCTTATCAAAGGAAGATATACAGTATATGAGAGTAATGACA
Organism: Pipa parva; assembly: GCA_019650415.1. Lineage (NCBI taxonomy): Eukaryota > Metazoa > Chordata > Amphibia > Anura > Pipidae > Pipa > Pipa parva. Next base: position 14,996 of record WMED01011892.1, read on the forward strand.
ATGTAGAATCTTTATGGGTAGAATTACAGGAAGGGAAAAACAGTAATAAAATA
>WMED01011894.1:0-15045 GCA_019650415.1 Pipa parva
ATGTAAAGATGAGTATTGAAATACTTGCTTTTTTTCATTGGACTAACAGTTTAGATAGACAAGCTTTCAAGAGTTCTGTCCTCCCTTTCTCAATACTCTCTCTCTTTATTTATATATATATATATATATATATATATATATATATATATATATATACTTGCTTGTTCTCTAAGGTGATCCAATTTTCAATGAAGGAAAACCATGTCTATGTGTTTACCAATAACCCTATTTACAGGATTCCATGCATAGACAGAAGTAGATATGTATTTTATCATTACTTTTCTAATATTTTTCTTTTTACTTATTTCTTTCTACTTAGTAAGTGACTTTCCTTTATTATTATTTATTCAGGAATTACGTTTCCAATCAAGATAGTTTTAGTTAGGTAAGAAAATATAAAAATTCAGTATGGAAGAACGCCTGGAATTTAAAAATGTGACTCAACTCAGCTCTGTATTTTAAAATGGGGTAGGGCCAAGAATTAGTAAATGTTTATATGATTTTTGAAGTATATCCAGGTGAATTCATAAACAGGGACAATTTTTCCAGAGGTCTAGAAGTCTGGCCATGCTACCAGCTGTTTGGTCGCCATGGGATCCTATCACTCTAGAAGGATTTGCCCCGTTGATAAATTCTCTTGATCAAATACAAATCTAAAATGATGGTATGACTAGGTCATATTCTATACGTCAAAATATTTCTGTTCAATTGCATTTTCCTTGAAATCAAGTCTTCTTAACCAGCGCATTAGTATTACAGGCAAGTCTTGCACCCAGCTGTGACCCTTTTGTATTGAGAAATATAATAAAGGCATGAGATCTATTTCAAAGACAGACAGACAGATATTGGGCACTATAACTACGTAGCATTTAGTCAAGCAAATACATTCATGTAAACTAGCTGCAACATCTATATATTGTTTGAAACAGTATATTCTATATCAATTACAGATCCAAAAGAAAAATACTTGGAAGAAAAGATTCTGGGGACTCTGCAGTCAAAAGCAAATCAAGGTCAGTGCCTGGGAGTAACGTGGTCACCCCTGCTAGCTCACAGAGGTCTCCTGGCCTTATCTACAGGAATGCCAAAAAATCCAATACATCAAATGAGGAATTTAAGTTACTCCTTCTGAAAAAGGGGAGCAGGTCAGATACCAGCTATCGTATGTCTGCTACAGAAATTTTGAAGAGCCCAGTAACACCTAAATCGCTTGGTGATCTAGCACTTGAGTCCTCTCCCAGCTTTGAAGAAACTGGCCAGTTATCTCCTGGAAGTGATGCATTTTCCCCCTTATCTCCTTGTACCCCTCGTGTAATAGCGGAAGGATTTTCTACAAAAAGCGGCACGATGTCTGCTGCCTCAAGGGTGGGGAGGTCCCGGGTGCCTCCTGCAGCAAGCAGCAGCCGCTACAGTGTCAGGTGCCGTTTATACAATGCTCCAATGCAGGCAATTTCAGAAGGAGAGACAGAAAACTCAGATGGAAGCCCCCACGATGACAGGTCCTCACAAAGTTCAACATAGGAACCTCACGCTATAATAACTAAAACCCATTTCCTGCTTTATGTGAGATTATATTTGTGCCAGCACACAGGGGAAACAACAAAACAACAAAACTCTTTACCGATTAAAATATGTCTTGGGACAAAACATATCCCTCAACTGATATGGGAAATACGTGCAGGTGGTATGTACTGTTTTCTTATCAGAACATGATGAACGTTTACACTTGCCATAAACACGAGAGAAATCTGGATAAGAGAAAACTTATAATCCAAGGGCACAAATATTCCATCAAGGACTGTATTGTGCTCTAAAAAGAAAAAAAATTGAAATAGTAGAATTACTGGCATTAAACACAACAGAAAAGACAGAATATTTTACTGCAGTTATTTGTCATTTGGCGTTGCCATTTAACAGGTTCATAATTTTTTTTTTTTTTAAATCCTCATGATGTAGTAAATGTAAATCCATTGAAGGGAGATAGAAATAAAACAATATATCGTTATGGCAACCAGTGCTTAACATTGTAAAAAAAAAATATTATTATTATTATTATTGCTAAAGTGCTTCCCTGGAAACTGAGCAAAATGAAAAAGAGTAAATAAATATTCAGAATATGTATTTTTGTAGAAATGTAGGGAAAAAAAAAAAGTAAGCAAATTTCAAAAAAGCTTAAGTGAAAAGTGTAAATATCCTATTTTTGATAATAAAAAAAAAATGTGAATTAGTAATATCTGACTAATAGTGGATATGCCGCCAATCAATAAAATACATGACCGTTTAACATTGAGTTGACTCTGCTAGTGCAAGATCAATCTGCTGAAGCACTAAACAACTAAATAGGAATAAGGAGTTAACACTGATGGAAAAGAATGATAATGTAATTGTATTCTATGAATACCATTGTCATATTCTGCATCACAGTAATACATATCCATTTGTAAAACAGAATTGTTATGAGCCTCAAATTTGTTTACGTACATCTTAGTAAATTGTTTCTTCCTTTTTAGGGGTATTATTATGTCGAACAAATTTGATGGTTACCGTAACACCAAATTTTTTTTTTTCATTTTTAAATTACTTTTTCTGCTTAAGATCGAGCAGGATACCAAAGCAGTGCCAATGCTGCAGATGTTTGCACAGTCGCTTCTAAAACACCTCCTCTGAAGTGCTGGTTCCTTATAATGTCAATAAGAAGTGACCAAAATATTCATTTCTGCTCATGTGTCTACAGTCCAAATAACATATACTTTGCTGGGAAGTAGAAGGCATCAGAGGTCTGACTTTTACAAACATCTGCTCTGAAGTAGCTGTTGAATTACTGCCAATTGAATTCTGCAGGCGTCTGTTGAGCCTAGTTTATTCTGTTTGTGAGAGGATTAAAATATTGGCCAAGTGAACAAGTAACTTTTTACTAAACATGGTTCAATTAACCGTGCTACTGAGGGGGCATATTTATAAAGGAGAAACTGATTTTCTTGTTTTGTAAACATCTTACAGTAAGATTGTCTTTGGCGATCTCGTATTTATGATTAAAAAACAAAAATTGCCTCAAACAGAAAATTCTGTAAAATGCTTAAAACAAATGAAAAGTTCAATTAATCGTTTTTTGGGGGGGGGGGGGGTTTGGCAATTATTTCCATGATTTTTCATTACTTCTAAGAAATGTACAATTTGTGGGGAAAAAGCAAGGAAAAATTAAAAATCACAGTTGAAACAAAATGTTCATATTAGAAATAAGCAAAACAGTGACACTTTTGTATTAACAATTATAGAAGATTTTCAACACAGCAAGCATGTCTGAACATTTTATAAATCTGCCCCTAAAAGGTATGATATTCTATACTGCAGTCCCAAAAACTCGGTAGGCTTTAATTCAAATATGTGATGTTATAAACTGCATATAATGAAGCAGAGATGATCTTGTTGTGGTATTGTTTTTGATACTGTATGCATTAAACGGTACCATTAATGGCAAGACAACAAGCTCCAAATCTAGACTGAAAGAAGTGGCAGAAAAGCAAAAGTTAACAGTATGAAAGTTATTAAACTCAGAAAGACCACTCTGGTTCTTTCTGAGTTTACCGAAAGAAATCTTGCATTGTTCTCGAAGGATTTTTCGAGATCGAGTTTTTCGATCTTGATTTTTCAAAAAAAATTTTTGGATGGAAAGGTAGCCATACTAAAAACATTAGTAGCATGGCTACCTTTCCATCAAAAGTTTCGAGCGGTCTTTCTGAGTTTAATAAACTTTCGTCCTATATGCTATAATGGCATCCTTACAATGCTACACTGGAATGAGAGTAAACCTTCAAACAGTTGGGTGGCCCGTGACAGCTACATTTGTAAATGTTAATTATATAAAAATACAAATACACATAACATTGACTTTTAGAGTGCAAATATATTGTGAATTAGAGTGAGGATGTAATAACAACTTCTAGAAGTGCCATTAAAATAATCAAAAAGCTGTGATAAACTGCAAAGAGCACAATTCCATTTTAAAGAGTGCACACAGTTAACACCTTAAAATACCCAACAGACCTTAAACCATACAAAGGAATTTTTGAAACTGTATTGAGTAACAGCACAGGTACTGCCTTTGTATTTGAAACTATTGTATATAAAGTAATAATTTGAAGTGGGATAACTTCCATTAAGTATTTTGTTTTGATATGAAATTGAATTCCAAAAAAAAAAAAAAAATGTATGCAGCTTAACATTCTCTTCAAGGAATGTCTTGTAATGGACAGAGATATCAACTTTTTGACCTCAGCTTACAAGAAAGAAAATGTAGTTAAACAGATTCAGAATTTTCAGATTAGTATTATATCTGGTGTACAGTTATCAGTTATTGCAGTCCTTATTTAACAGTAAATTATGACTTTTCATTTTCCTGTTTTACTATATATAATATGTAGCTAGTAAGACATTACAATAAAGTCCATGAGATAGTATTTTGCAAGGTCCCTCAATAATCCCCCAAAAATGGGGTAGGCAGTTAAGCTTTCTACTCTAAGGGGGTAATTCAGCATAGTCTGAACTTACCCTCTGATCCTTCGCCTCTGCTCGCACAGACTATTATGCGCTTGCAGATGCCTGCGCGTGGACATCAGCGAACGCTTTAAAGGGATTCCAGTCTCGCGAGGCGACTCGGGCCTTGCCCAGACTGGAATCCCTTTAAAGCGTTCACTGATGTCCACGCGCAGGCATCAGCCAGCGCATAACAGTCTGTGCGAGCAGAGGCGAAGGATCAGAGGGTAAGTTCAGACTATGCTGAATTACCCCCTAAAAGCAGAATATGTGCAAAAATCTCATTTCAGATTAAGTGAAGAGAAAGTTGTCTTTCAGAACTGCTGTACAAATCCCTTGTGCAATGTGATTAAAACACCTGGTACACTGTAGCAGAGGAACAATAAGCAAGTAAGTGTTTCTTCCAAAAACATATTCCTTAAATTCCTGCTGCTCTTCCTTTAGTGTCGAGCACACAATACTGGGGCATAGTTACTAAGACCTGTTCAACCATTTCGATTGATTTCGCCCCCTTTCACTGTCATTTATGTTTCCCTGCACTTTTCAATTCCCCTGATTTACAAACAATGGGTAAAAAAAGTTTCCCCACAGAAATAAATCGTTAACAGGGGCACACTTTGCAATGCTTTCCGATGAGGGTTCCTTCCATTATAGATCGATATAGGTCTCTTTTCGATGGGGAGATATTTTGGACTCAAGCTATAACTGACAGGACCAACTCCATAGGGAATAATGGATTTATGCCAGCCTGAGGGTGGAGAATTCTTTTGGGCAATAAAATAGCTTTTGAACAGTTGAGTAAGTAGGAAAAAAAACAGTGCTATTGTTTTAAGCTGTTTCTCCTGCATTTACTAGTTGAAAAGCCCGTTCAACTAATAAAAGACCACAAATATATCAAATTCCACATTTAATAAACCGCTACCATTTTGACCCAGTAATTGACAGGCCAGGACTTCTCTGTATTTTTGTTGCTGTGTCAGATTTTGATTTTGGATAATAAAGGAGAAATTAGTCTCTGGAGTGCCAATATTTGTTCGATTAGGCTTTGGGATGTGATGGAAGTCTCTTTATCGAGCACCCGTCTGTTTTTCTCCTGTGTGATCGTGGGATTGAGCAAATTGTTAAAGGTTTCAGATGACATTTCCTCTTTTTCTTTATAAGTGTCAATTTTACCTGAATGGGGAGAATCCTTTCAAATCCCATTGTTACTTAGTAGTAGAAGACTTGAGTCCAGAAAACCTAGGCAATTTTTGGAGCAATACTAATCTGAGCAATCAGATTCATGTTTGTATTGTGTTTGAGGTAACAAGCTCATTTTTTAATAAGATACTGCAAATTCTCTTATCATTACTTTTACTTAAGAAATATGTGCCAAATAGAAAGCTTTTGGCTGTCATTAAGTAGAATAGGCTTTGTATCGCCATCTCAGGTCATGTAGATATCACTAACACAAGATAGTCAGGGACAATAACTAACAGGGCTCGCTGCATATTTTAGAAACATGGATATTAAGAACCCATGTTTTAGCTGGATTAAAAATCAAACTTTGTCATTTTCATCAAACCTCTTCTGGTAATTAGATGACGTAATTTTGAAACCGTGTTTAAGCCACATGATCATAGTTGCAAAACGAATAGCTTACAGGCAGGATATGTAATGTTTGAACGCATCTAAAAATTTCTTACATACCTTATTCATATTTCTTACAAAAAAAATGTTCACTTTGAAGTTTCATTTTTGATTTGCATCTGTTTGTTTCTGTCTTTGATAAGTGCACACATCTTTTATATGTTGCATAAACAAACACCCATTCAGTACCACTGTTTTCAATGGAACGTTAGAAAACATGTCCCTAAGAGTGCCCTCAAAGGATCCAGAGCCTCATTAACTAAAGTCTGATTTCACCTTGCTAAAATTTCGAGTCTTAATGCCAAATTAGACATGAATTCACTCCTCAGGATTGACTAAATGGAGAATTATACTTGTCGAACAGACAGACAGCGGCAATTGTTGTTTGATGCGTAGTGTGACTTAGTCAGTCAGATAGAAGTAAGATGAGAAGTCATGTGGAGTGAGTTGAATTCGACAAGTGAAGGGCAGTAACGTCAGTCTTATCATATACCACTAATTGTATTCTGTTAATATTCTCTATATTTATATGTCACCTTGTCCCTAGGTCATGTTGTCACTTAGTTGTAGTCGCCATTGTCACTTTTCAATGAATAGCTGCCTTATGCAACACTGGAGCCCTGCCATCAACCCCCCCAATTTGCCAGTCTGAAGTGGAGAAGTCAAAGAGGTGAATTCGGAGCAGTACTCCTACTCACATTTGCACCTTCGCACCACTCCTCCCCTTAGGTTGGAATTCAGGAAGCTCCGAAGTGAGGCGCGTAGTGTTCGCCTCACTTCGGAGATTCCTGAATTACCCCCTTAGTCAGTATTAGAAGTAACTGTGCACATGCACGCAAAATTATGCATAGACCTCCATAAGATCATGTCTATTGTAGTCACCCTAATTGGTCACCCAATGAGAGATCATGGGGAAGTGGAGAATAGATGCAAATTTAGAGCTCTACGCAACTATTCACATTTATACTAATCTTATACTAATCTTTCAGAATGTTTTGCAGCACAGATTGCGTGTACAGTAGGTATAAATATACATAAGATTTTTTTGGCATTACTGTCCCTTTATAAAGGTGGAAATTACAAACGCTAATCCATTTGTTATTTAGACATGCCCACATTTCTTTTTTTTGAAGAAAAACAGAATTTACAAAAATGTAATCATTTATCTAAAGAAATGTAACAAATTATGATTAGGAGGGCCAAGAAAGTGCAGTAGGAGAAAAAAAAAAGCAGTGAAGCCTAGTCTTACTTGACATTTGTATCTTAGCATGCTTTAGAAGGTTGAAGAGACTTGTACTTTGAAGAAGTAGAAGAAAGGTCTACAGACATAGTGAACATCACAAAGGAAGAATGGAAAGTGTTTACATTTAAAAGGCACTAAAGCAGTGATGCCCAACCTACGGCCCGCGGGCCATATCCGGCCTGCGACGCAGTGCACTCCAGGCCGTGGCCCAAATTCCACAGTCTGAATTGCTGCGTATAAGTGTGAATTCACCAGCTAAAGACAGTCGCAATAGACTGTTACCGTCGCGTCTTTATAATGAGAATAGTGTCGCAGTTGCGACTTTACTATGGAAAATTGTCATGGCTGTAACTTTAAAATTTGTCATCTTTACAAGTCGTGACTTTTGATGTGGCTCGTGACAAGCATATTGCAAATTTATATGGCCCCCAGGCCAGAAAAAGTGGGCATCACTGTGCTAAAGAATATGAGAAATAAGCAAGTTATGGAGGTGGTGTATTATAACATGTAGTTCAAACATTTACCACTGATGATGAGCAGAACAAATCACAGGACTGTGCCACTGATGAAAAGAGAGTTAATCACTAAAATGTGTTGTTTTGTTTTTTTTTTACTTTGGCTATAAGGTCAGGTTCACATTGGTGTATTTCAACACTGCGCATTAAAAAAAACGCACCACAAATCCCTATGGTACTTACCTTGCTCCGGCCACACCAGCATTGACCGCAAGTGTGCACATGCAGGAATGCTTTGCGTCATGTATTTCCTAAGTGTACATAAGTGACGCGAAGAATGCAGCCAGATGGGGGAGCCACAAACACTGACGGAGCATTCCCACTGTATCCGGTAAATACAATAGAAAAGCGCGTCCCAAAAATACGCCGGCCTGAGTTTGTCAGCCTTTCTAAAAGCACCACGCACAGATACTCCAGTGTGAACCTGGCCTAAAGTCATGGAATAAAGGATCTTTGCAGTCCTGAGATTTAGTGTGGTCATTGCTGCTGGTAAGATTTTGAATAAGCTGATTCTGCTGTCTGGTATGTGGGGTAATAAAGCACCTGTTATAAGTTTAGATGGATGTGTGCAAAGTTACATTTCAAATTTATTATGACATGTAGCACACTGGTAACTGAGAATGTTACAAGAGATATAAAACGGCAGGAACTACTCATAAAGTTGTGAAAATCTGATTCAAAAACACAATTATGTCATCACTGCCAGTAGGAAGGGTGCACACAAAATATGATATAACTCTGTGTGCTTAAATTTGTAAGAAAAGTAATCAAATTATTCTAAACTCACTGTGACACTAAGGGGGTTATTCACTAAAGTCCGAATTGTTGCGTATAGGTGCGAATTCGCCAGATAAAAACATTTGCAATAGGCTGCTGTCACAGTCGCGTCTTTATAATGAGAATATTGTCGCAGTCGCGACTTTAGTATGGTTAAATTGTCGCAATCTTAACATAAAAAATTGTCGCGACTTTACAATGGGGAAATTGTAGCGGATTTGCTATGGGAATCCGCTGTTTGCGAATTCGACAGTCGAATTCGCATCTTAGTGAATAACCCCATAAGTAACTTGTAGCTAAAAGTGCTAACAAAAAACATTTCTGTGTATTAGTGTCCTACGTGACAGTTTAATGCCCAGGACCACACAGGAAATGGAGATATTTCACTTTCCGCCTTAGGGTGTATATATTGCTTATCTCTGCTTACTGCTGAATTACTGCTAAACCTCTCCAGCTTAAACAAGCCAGCATCTATGATTTACCACAGTGTAACTTCGCTAAATTAGTATGTATATAAATGTACTGCTCCTAATTTATGTATTTCTTATAAGCTAGCCAATGTATTTCTCAAGCAAAAGAGGAGTCCTAGTAACTAAAATAAACCATGAAATCCAACTGATTATATTAAATGATCTCATTGTCTAATACCTATAGAATTGCTTTATTATACACAGCATGATTCTGTTACCAGGCTGACTATAGATTGCACAGGCTTCTCTGTTACAGATTTATAATTGCTATGTAAAGACCTAGTGCTAACTGTTCCATAAGATCCTTTATGCGTGCCAGTCTTTTTAGTACAGAGATTTTCCCACTAATATTAACACTTGGCATATCATTTTCCTGGCATGCTATCATGTTAACTAAGTGGTTACTTTATTTTTGTGCTTTTTATTTAATTTTAAAAAAGTGATTAAGTCATACTGTCAATATATCCAACTGAAAAGTCTTTTGTTTGTTCTTATATATATATATACTGTAGACGTTTATTTGGAAGACAGTATTCAAAGTTTAAAAAATACCATGAAGTTCTTCTTTTTTCTTTTAAAATCTTTAATCCTGAACAATTGGAGGTAAATTTGTACTACCTATACATTTATTAACTTTAATACAAATTTATACTTGTATAACTTAGAATTGAATCAGTTATTATCACTAAAATATAATGATGCGATTTAAGTTGCCAACATCAGGAAATGTTTTGAAAGGTATTTTTTGTAAATTCATTTTCCTAGGTTTAAATGAAGGTTTACATTTACACAGATTTAAAGATAAACATATTCTATACAACAAACAGTGGCAAGCTTTGGAATCAATGCATAGCGCTGGGGGGGTTCATTTATTTAAAAAAAGGTGGTCAACATGCTTGATTTAGAGATAAATAATTATCCTTTCATCATTGAGGTTTTTGTAACAAATAATAGCTTTTAGGTAGAATTTATTACCCAAGTTTGAGTTTAAAGGATGAAATAACGTTACTTTTAATATGGAAATGAACTACGGTAATATGTTGTGTAAAGACACAAGCATCATTGTTGAATTGACCCTAGTAAATATGTTGCTACACATTTATACTGTTACACATATAGCCAAATGCTTAATGCATTTGTTTTGTGAATTTGTATATGATTCTCTTGCACATAAAACGAATGTATCCAGTCACTGGAAGCTGTCATTGTAAGATACTTTGTTACATAGTATGTTTATGGACTGTATGCATATTAAACATAAGATTCCTATTGCAGATGCATACATATATATATATATATATATATATATATATATATATATAAAAATAACATTTGATTTATCTTTTGTTAAATTCTCATTTTTAGTGCAAAAGAATTGAGGGTGAGACCAGTGAAATATTATTTTAAAGTAATCTCTCACCTCTAAAAATTTGCAAGTTAATTTTTCCTTACCAAAGTTACTTTCATGATCCCGTTTAACTACACTGGCAAAATTCTTGATGAAACAAGTCTCCCCGAGAGGTGTAAGTTATGTATTGGAGGTAATCTGCCCGCAAATGGACAATGCACCTGCTGTTGGGTGATAAATACAGTAGGGTCCACAAGCGTCTTTTTTTTTTAAAAAATGATATACATAAACCCTGCTTTTCCGCAATGCAAGTTATTTTGGTCCTACGCTAAAAGAGAAAGGAAAGTAATCTAAATGGATATGTATGGCTGACAGGGATAATAAGATCTTGTTAAATTGTGCCTTTAAATCAATTACTTGCAGTGTACATTCTCTTATGTGAACAAAAATAACTTTTCCCTGAATATTTGTTCACAGTGATTTGTATTTATCTATATAAAGCGAACTTATCAACCAAAAATAAAAAAGTGCTAAGTATCTAGCGAGATAAAATATTCATGGGAATAATATTCCAGGAGACTGTTGCTTAGCTATGGTTCAAAAGAGAATCTTGCAGCACATCTTTCACTGACCACCTCAATGGAGCACTTTCTGTTTTGCAACCTTTAGCACTGTGATAAGAATAATTCACTTATGCAGTAATTCTTTTCAAATGGCCTTTTAGAAAAAGAGATGTAGCACTCTTACTGTACCTGCTATGAAAGACTGGGTTATGTATGTAACAAACGAAGAGAAGGGTTGTGCACAGCTGGATATGAGACAATATAAAAATCTAAAGGGGAACGTTCCTATAGATTACTGGTAGTCTTAGAGAGCACTGTGAGGAACATAGGCTTACTGATGTGTGACATGTACATATCAATGTACTTTGTGGCATTACTGATTTCAGTCACTTTCTGTATTCCATACACAGCTTTACACAATGTGGAATAATCTGTCAAATGGTTTCACCTCACAACTTCACCATGTAACAGGGGAAAAAAGGAAGCGAAGAAGTGGGTTTGTTTCAAATAGAAGTATGTTTGGTATTGATTCATTTTTATATAGCGCTACTATATTACGCAGTGCTTTACAGAGATTCATAAACCACATCAGTTCTTGCCCCGTGGAGCTTACAATCTAGTTTTCCTATTCAGTCGCACACACAGATGTATGTTTTTGGATTGTGGGAGGAAACCGGAGTGCCCAGAGGAAACACACGCAGGTGCGGGGATGAACATACAAACTCCGTGCAGATAACGTCCAGGATGGAATTGAACCCAGGACCCAGTGCTGCAAAGCAGCAGTGCTTATCTGACATAAATAATAGTTAAAACTCAGTAGAACAGTCAGAACTACAATAACCAGCACAATAAGCTTTTCCTATGTCCCACCATGAATATACTTTAATGGTACATAGTTATTTTCATGCTGCAAAACACTCCATTGTCATTTAACATAAAACCAAATATTTATTTAACATATATAACATATGAGACGAGGTGTTGAAATGTATTTGAAGTTCACCTGATTATCATTAACCATTCTTTCTGTACTAAATCCTTCATTTTTTTTTTTTGGCTTGATCAGTTGTGGCCCTAAATCAGCCTGCCAACATTAAACTGTGCTTTTTTTCCCTAAAGACCCATTAAAATTCAGTCCCAGGAACGGCTGACAAACCACACACTGTATGAGATTTGTGCAATACTAATCAAGGCTGTTGTCATCCATGTATCATCTATGGAAATCATTTGCATTTAGGATATATGAACCATATCATTTCAAATCCAAAGTGGTGATTAGGAATTTCTAATATCTTACAATCAGCAGATTAAGGAATGTCAGGTTTAAATGACAAACATGAAGGCTTCAAACATCTAAAAAATAGGAAGTCACAGCATAAGGTGGAATCTGAATTTAGACCAGTGCTACTAAGCGTTCACTTAGAATCCAGATTTAGCTTGAGACTAATATATTCCAACTGGCGCAAGCACAGGGTTTTTGCTTGTCGTGTATATATATATATATATATATATATATATATGTAAGATTTTTTTTTTTAAATACCGGCAGTAATTGTATCTAAAAAGGTTATACATCATCCTTCCGAAAAAAAATGTTCTGTTTGCACTGAGTACTTTTATTTTCAGAGAAAAACAAGCAGTTTTCTTTCTTTCCCTTTCATTTTCTTCTCACATTTGTATTTAAGCAAGTAGGTGAGGGGTAATAATAAATTCTAGTGTATTTTATATTAATATCTTTCTAGTTAGACTGTTTCCTTTGTTACTGTAGCAACTGACAGGCAATCAATTGTTTTGGTTTTTTTTGCCAAGTAGATCAGCAATGCATTGTGGTACAATGCACTAATTGCCTTTTAGCAACAAAGGGTTAAGTGGGTATTTTGCAGGCATATCTAGAAAGATTCATGTGCTAAAAAACAAAACAAATGATGGTTTATGTGTTATAAACTGTGATAAAGGCAGCAATACTTGCTGGCAGAAGAGACAATGGTTTATGGGCTTACATCCATTTTGTATTTTTGTAATATCTGTAAATATGACCTTTTTAAATTTAAATTGTTGCAAATATGGTTTCTTTTGTAAAATGTTTTCAGAGTTTACATTAAATCTAAGCCTTTGTATATTTTAGAGCTGTGCAACACTTTAAGTCTTGTATTTATTTTTTAGTAAAACGGTGACAATTTCTTTTGTGAATCCCCCTAAAATGTGTCAAACAAGTTTGATTTCATAGAAAGTGTGTATAGAAGCTGCAAATAAACGTGACTGCAATTCAAACAGTTGTTGGAAATTTTATTAATTGCATATTGTTAAATCAATGCTAAAATGGACATTTCTGCAAGATTGACCCCAAGTATGTTTTTGGCCTTTTCACCCATTTTTTACCCAAAAATCAGATGAACAGGTGAAAAATGGGAGAAAATGATGAAAACATACGTTTCAACCTTTTTGCCCTATTTTTGGGTGAAAAAATACTTTTTGATTTTAATAAATTTCGCCCTTGGCAAATGTGAAGTAGTTGTTTGTTGCATAATTTGATCTAATATTTCATCTTACTTTATTTATGTATAGATTAATAAAAAAAAACATTTAGAATTTATAACAACTTTAATGTGTTCCAAAGCAAAATACACTCTATAAAAGTATACAGGATATACTTTATAACAACAATTGACACAATGGGATATGTTACATTCCAAGGTATTCTACGATAGTCTACACTCTACAGCAGCGGTTCTCAACCTGTGGGTCGCAACCCCGGTGGGGGGTCGCATGACTGACCCACGGGGGTCGAGAACCGCTGCGGCATCCGGAAGCGGCCGCAGGACCCTCCTTATAAGGGTTCCTGCAGGGTGACATCGGCCGAACGTCATCACACGACGCACATATGTGATTACGTTCGGCCGAAATGTCATCACGCGGTGCGCGGTGACGTCAGTGCCGGGGGTCGTGGCCTGAAAAAGGTTGAGAACCGCTGTTCTACAGAATGCTGGATACTTTTTTTGGTGCAGTCTTCCATTTTGTTTAGATACAATTTAACATGTCCATGGACAAGTGTTTTGCCTCATTTTATACATTCCATCCCTTATTAAAATAATATTTCTGATAAGAATACAATAAAACTCGTCAGTAAGAAATGATGAGCTCCAGCATCATATTGCTCTTTAACAGTACAAGGCTGGTATTTTAGACACACCCCTTCCCTTTCTCAGATACTCACTTCCTGCACCACAGACCCTAGTGTGTGTCTGTTTGTGTTGAAGAAAACTTTTGTTTGTCTGCTTGCTCTTCCAACGAGGGAATACATACACACAGACAATCAATTATATAACTTTGGACTTATTCTTAATATATAATTATTTCAAAAAAATATACATGTATTATAATAAATGTGGACATTACTATAATATAACCTTTGATAATACAATACTGTATTATCTATAAATTAACTACAAATTAGATGAAAATAACTTAATAAGCAGTAGTACTCAGATTCATGGTGCAGGATCACCGAAGTTTGCCACTTTGCTAATTAGCAGGACTTTTCACGATGTGTTAATTGGAACTATCCTTATGATGGCTCCACACTATAGAAACCACTACTTATATTGGTTATGGCAATAAAGGAAGCTTCTTCAAATGTAGCAGGCTTTGACACAAACGTAAAGGTAGCACTCAGCATCCATACATTGGGTTGGCTCTCTTTCATCTGCCGCTTATCAAACAGCATATTGCTAAACATCAGATTGCAGTTCAGCCTCAGACTTACGCAGTTCTACTCACAGTTCCCCTCAGTTTCTCATACAGACTCCTGTCAACAAACTGACATAGCCACTCATGTACACACTGTGGTGTACAACAACATTGCCATCCTCTCCTCCCCTTTTAACACCAGAAGTCCCAGAGAGGGATATCATTTAACATTTCTACCTTTGGAACCCAGAGACGGGTCAAATGACCTGAAAGATTTAAG
>WMED01011895.1:0-15044 GCA_019650415.1 Pipa parva
AGGGAGACATAGAAAGGGATGTAATATTCACTTATATACAGTTAGTGGGACATTTTGTGAACGGCGTATATACGCTGGCAAAAATGCGACGTGAAGCGTTCCGGTGCGGGCACGCTCACATCATATGCTAGTGTGGCCAGAACAAGGTAAGTATCATAGAGTTACACAGAGCAGATTTTTTTGAAGTGGACTATATACGCCGCACATAAAAACCCTAGTGTGAACCTAGCCATAAGGTAGCAAATACAGAGCAGAGAAAATTAATTATTGTTCATGGTAACTGAGATATTGGGGCTTATTCATGAGCAGCCTGATAACCATATAAAGGTCTGAATTCACATTTATTCGCCACTGCGCCATATTTGGGTATTTAGCAAACTCTGTGATGTGGTGAATTCAAGACCAATTCAGGTACTTATGACAGTTGCGAACTTCCCATCACTTAGCATTAACAGGTAATTCACCTATTCAGTAAAACATCGGTGTCTGTCGCAGTAGTGAATTCGACAAGGCATATTGTGTCACATTCTCCAGTTTTACTTCACCAGATTAAAGTGGTGAATTAGGGAGATAATAACAGGGCTCCTGCGGTCTGAGTGAGAGCGCCACCCTACACAATAGAAGACTAGTGACACATTCGCATCTTCACTATGGATATCCTCTGTTTAATGAGTCAGTGGCGAATTTGTGATTATCGCAGAGTAGCGACTAGAAGTGATGAGCATTCACTTCGACAGTCGAATTCTCACATTGATGAATAAGCCCCCCTATTATGAATTCTGCATATGGTTGTACAAATAAAACCACTCCAGTGTTGCTTATGGAGGTTGTGAGTAATAAAACAACGGTTATTTAAAATGTGAGGATTTGCTGCTTACTCTTTAAATATTCCTTTAGATTGGGAAATAGCGAGAAAGCAATGGCATTTTTAGTCGTTTTATTTTCTTTCAACTTGATCAGCATTGCGAATGTTTGCATAATCGCAATGAAACTGGCATTCTTCCACCTGTCTTTACCCACTATTTTTGGATAATGTTGATATTATACATTCTCTGGGATTAGCCGTAAACTATATAACCATATGTTTTTAATGCGGACACATATGTTTGACAAAAATAAAAAATAAAAAATAACATAGCGCATCAAGTTACTAAATAATTCAGGTAGTGGTAGAAATATTTTAACAGGGCTTAGCTAAGAAAAATGCGGAATACCTGGCATGTTCCTCGCTGCCTGCAGTCTCTAATAAGTCTTAAGTAAACTCACCCTGAGATTCATAAAAATGTAACTGCTACAGGGCAGTAACCCACTCATTACATGCAACTCAGCACTGTTTAATTGCATCTAATGTTCTTTTAAGGGCTGTTAAAGACGGGGTAATTCATCAAGCAGCGAAGTGAGCTACGATTCGTTCGGCTCACTTCGCTAATAGTAGTATGCGCATGCTGATGTCCTGTATGCGGACATCAGCATGCGCATTAAAGGGATTCCCATCTCGGAGAGGCAACTCTTTTGGTCTCGCTGAGACGGGAATCCCTTTAATGCGCATACTGATATCCGCGTACAGGACATCAGCATGCGCATACTACTATTAGCGAAGTGAGCCGAACGCATCGTAGCTCACTTCGCTGCTTGATGAATTACCCCCATAGGCTGACCTGCTAATGTAGAGTATAGCACTGCCCCTGCTGAGATTTAAGAACAACCCCTCAACTGTGCCTTGACTGTAATACAGAGACTGACTGAGCATCAGAGCAGAATAAATATCAGCACCAAGCTGAGGGGGCGGTTCTAAGAACCCTGCTCTCTAAGCTGGTGGAGTTCTCCATTTCAGTGTGAAACGGTGGTCTCTGTCAGCCTTAGAATAAACTGGTTAGCTTCACTAAGGGGCAGTTTCAATTAGTCACAAGATGGCTGGCATGCTCAATGAAATATTAACAAAGGACTTCCTAATCCTAATAATTTGAGCTAAAACCCCAAGGAGCTTATACATTAAAAAGTCTATATTCTAAGTAAATTTGCATCACTTTGGGTTACTACGCTCCTATGGTCGTGAATTTTTGACCTATGATTCAATAAATGGTGGTTTCCCATAGCAAGGAAGCAAATGGCATCAGGCTTGGTTTAATTTGTAGGGTGGTGTGGAATGACTGTGACTAAGTGACAACATGACCTAGGGACAAGGTGATCTAGAAATAGATAGAATATTCACAGAATACAGTTAGCGGGATAGTGAGAGACTGACGTCACTGCCCTTCACTTGTCAAATTCACCTCACTCCGCATGACTTCTCATCCTACATCTATCTGACTACGCCACACTACGCATCCGACAGCGATCACAGCTGTCTGCTTGTTTGACAAGTGTATTCTACACTTAGTAAATAATGAGAAGTGAATTTACCTCTACTTTGGCGATGTGACTCCAATTGTAGAAAGGTGAATTCACCCTTTTGACAATGAGGTTCTAAGTGTTGTCAGAAGAATATTAAAGGTGGAGAATTGTAGCAAAATGTTTCAATCTTTTTAGTGAAATATTGAGACTAATAACTTACCTTAAGCCACCCAATTCACTACTTTAATTTGTCAATGTCAAATCTGTGTATTCACACCAGTATGTCTTAGGCAAATTGTTACTTTAACGCATAATGGATACCAGTTAAACGTGACAATTTTCCATAGTAAAGTTGCGACTGCAACAGTAGCAGTCTATTGCGACTGTCTTTAGCTGGCAAATTCACACATATACGCAACAATGCAGACTTTAATGAATAACCCCGAGCCCCCTTCTTTCCTGCCCTGTAGCCAACCGCTCTTAATTCTGTATCTTATATCCATTCATACTCTTGGAACTACATTGGCCCTTGTAAAATAATAGGCCTCCCCTCTTCACTTCATAAACCCCATTAACAGTATTCCTTCCCTTATAGGTAGCACCAGTGCATCTTTGTGAAAAAATTACTCTTTAATCTTTTCTGGGTAATGTGGCCAATCAATAAAGCTAAGAAACTTCGATGGACAGCCAGGAGCTAATTATAGACAAAGCGAAATGCAGCAGATTACAGATCTCCTTGTGTCTACATTTTGCAGGTAACTATCATAGGATAACCCAACCCCATATCCCTTCAGTTTAAAATACTCATTTCATAAATTATAACCAAGAAAAATAATGGAACAGGCACATGGATGGAATTTTTAACCAACAAGGTTCCTGGTCAAACTAGTAGATTATCTCTAAATTATAGAGGAGGGGAGGAGCAGACTGCAATACCATTTCAAAATAACACCCTATTATACAGTCTCAAAAATTGGTAGCATTAAGCTCTGTCATAGCTCAAAATGAACTACCTCTTTACAAATGTAGAAAGATTATGGGGGGAACGTAGAAAGACAAGGGGGGAATTCATCAAAATGCGAAGTGAGGTGCGGATCCTTCCTTCGCACCACTTTGCACTGACTGTTATGCACTTGCTGATGTCCTGCACGCGGACATCACCCAACGCTTTAAAGGAATTCCAGTCTAGGCGAGGCAACTCGAGTGGTCTCGCCGAGACTGGAATCCCTTTAAAGCATTCACTGATGTCTGCGTGCAGGAAATCAGCAAGCGCATAACAGTCTGTGAGAAGTGAGGCGAAGGATTCGGAGCTCACTTCGCACAATGGTGAATTCCCCCCCAAATTGAAAGGGACAAATTAAAAGTGCAACTGTCATTGACTACAGTCTTTAAAAACAGTAACTCCCAGCATACCTTATGGCATTTCATATGCCCTTTACTGCCCCATTCAGAGCAACATTGACAGCTATGTGCACACTCACCCCTATTCATTAGCTGTTCTTTTTCCTACCAGTCATCGTCAGTATAACATATAGATATTGTAAATGAACATTGTCATTGTGCTTGATGCCTGTCATCTTTATTCTCGGGTTAGCACTCCATGGTAAAGCAACAGAATGAGACATCACTTGAAATGTATTTTCTACACTCATAGATCTACATAGAAATTGCATTTTATAACTGGCATCGTACGCGCATAAGTGCTTAACACCTGAACAATTACATTTACGTCAGCTGCATGTTCGCATTGACCTCGCATGGATAAAGCCTTGACATCTGGGAGAAAAGTCAAATGAGGGATAGAAAAAAAAAAGAAATAATATGTATGAAATGTTTGATATCAGTAATCTGACGCAGTGAGAATGCCACTGCAAGGTTTCTAGGTGTTCAGGTGAACACAGATGACATTTCTATACAAAGTATACTTTTATAATTTGAACATATAATAGGCGGATTTTATTAAACTCGGAAAGACCGCTCTGTGGGGGTTATTCACTAAGGTGGGAATTCGACTGTCGAATTCTCAAACAGCCGATTCCCATAGCAAATCCATGACAATTTCCCCATTGTAAAGTCGCGACTGCCTAAATAATCTCATTATAAAGACGCGACTGCGACAGTAGCAGTCTATTGTGACTGTCTTTATCTGGCGAATTTGCACCTATACACAACAATTTGGACTTAAGTGAATAACCTGGTCTTTCTGAATTTACGGAGCGAAATCTTGCATTGTTGCGAGATTTTTTTTTTTTTCGAGTTTTCGAGATGAAGATTGAGAAAAATCTCTCTCAATTTTTTGATGGAAAGGTAGCCATACTTTACATTGGTAGCATGGATACCTTTCCATCGAAAAAATTTTACAAATCCAGATCGAAAAACTCAATCTCAAAAACTGAAAAAAAAAATTCCCAAAAACAATGCGAGATTTCAGTCGGTAAATTCGGAAAGACCCAGACCGGTCTTTCAGAGTTTAAAAAATTTCGCTCATAAACTCAACATGTTTCCAATAAAATGAAAAATTTGGAAGTTGTCTCTAGAGAAATCCTTTTCATCTGGGTCTTCTGCTCTGTCCTAGGTCACGTCCCTGCATTATGTCTTTCCCTAATTTGCTACCTAGCTTTTTCTTCCACACCACTTCCTTGAGAAGCATAGGGTAAACATATCAATGCAACACTAGTCTGATCTCAAGGAACAACGATATTAGGGCTTTCTAAATAAGGACAATACTGGTATAGGAGGGCCTGTGATATATTCTGCCTTTCTCCCATGATTCTGGGAGGAATTCACCATTCAGCGAAGTGAGCTCCGAAGCCTTTGGCTCACTTCGCAAATGGTATTATGCGCTCACTGATGTCTTGCACGCGGACATCAACGAGTGCATTAAAGGGATTCCAGTCTCGGCGAGACCAAAAGAGTTGCCTCGCTGATACGGGAATCCCTTTAATGCACTCACTGATGTCCTCGTGCAGGACATCAGTGAGCACATAATACCATTTGCAAAGTGAGCCGAAGGCTTCGGAGCTCACTTCGCTGAATGGTGAATTCCCCCCTTAGTCTCTCTACTCTACTCATCTTAAAGAACTGACCTCTGTTTAGTGTTGAAGAGGAGTGCAGAGATTATGCAAATGCATCCAAAGCACTCCCTTGAGAAGCCTGTGGCACATGCATCAAGACTGCACTAATGTGATCTCAAGGAAAAATGATATAAGGTTTTCCTAAAAAAGGGAATACTAGCAAATGATGCTTTTTGTATATTCTGCCTTCTATAAAACTGACTTTTTTCCTCATCTTAAAAGACTTAAAATAGAGTGATCGCATAAATGCTGTCTATAAGAGGTGTGATAACATCATACGCCACCTTATACATTCATCAGGACTGGTTTGATGAGACCAGTCTATAAATTGAAAGACCCATGGATTGCAAGAGAAAATTGCACTGCATGTGGCAGAATGCTATGAATTTTGTAAAACTGCAAATCAAATTCAATGATTTATAGCTCTAAACATTGTAAGTCAATTCAACGCCA
Organism: Pipa parva; assembly: GCA_019650415.1. Classification (NCBI taxonomy): domain Eukaryota; kingdom Metazoa; phylum Chordata; class Amphibia; order Anura; family Pipidae; genus Pipa; species Pipa parva. Next base: position 5,862 of record WMED01011895.1, read on the forward strand.
ATAAAGTTAAATGCTGTTGATTTCCTGATGTGCAAGTACCCAACGATGTGTTTACATTCTGGACTATAAAGCCTCTGAAGTCAATGATGTGGGACATGTTGAGTTAAAAAAAATAAAAAAAAGTCATCTGTACTTATCATTACAAACCACTGTTACTGAAAGCAAAATCCTCCCTACAGGCAACTGTGTGAAGGTAAATCACTGAACTATAGCTAAATGATAGGTATACTCGAAAGGCTACACATTATCTTGTCACTACATCAAAGGGATCCTACTGAGTAAACGGACTATTTTCTGAAATAACCGTCATTTGTTAAATTTGATATGTCACAATACAGCCAGTCTGTATCTCAACCTTTCGCTGAGTTACTGGTACTATTATGGTAGAATAAAACATTGTCACATAATGCTGCTATTTTTGTCTCTATTTTATTATTCAAAGATGTTGTATAAGTAAACCTCTTTTCCCAGGTAAACTGTTTTGTTGCTATTATAACTCCTTTTTAATATGTATTTTTCATTTAATAGCATTTTAGGCTAATGAACTGACACTTTATGTTACTGCACTTGTTACTCTCCTATATGTTTATGTGAGTCTTCCTCTTATTTAGATTGAAAGCTCTATGGGGCAGGGGCCTCCATCCTCTTCAATTCTTGTCAGGAACTTAGAGTGATGTATACTATTGATTATATGTTTGTAATTTACTTCGCTTGTTCTATGTCTTTCCCATGTCTATATTATAATTGTACTGTTGAATTGTACAGTGTTGTGTAACCTAGTGTCACTTTATAAAAATATACATATATACATATTATATATATATATATATATATATATATATATATATATATATATATATATATACACACACACATATATAAATAAAACATGCCGGTATTTCCTAATAGTCACATGGGAGAGCAGTGCATCATCAAGTGGAGACGGGTTGATGATGCGGCGCTCTCCCATGTGACTGTTAGGAGATGCCGGCACCGGGCTACACACTGAAAGGAGAGGATTGCGGCTGTGAAGAGTTTCTGCTCCAGGACACCTTAGAGTCGGCGGCACAGATGAAGATGGAATCCTAAACACGGAAGTGCTTCTAAACAGGTAAGATATTTCATTTTAGGGGCAAAATTGAAAATAAAATCCATTTAATAAAAGTTAGTCATTCGTATTTACTAACATATGCATTTTTTTCAATTTTGGCCAGAGTGTTAAATAGTAATAAATAATAATCATTCTCCCTACAATGTGCATAAGCCACCTCATGCACATTCACAAGAAATCTAAATCATATCAAGACCAGTAACACCAACAAAATCTAAATTCCCATTTGGATTAGCCATGGCAGTAATTCAAACACAGCACTTGTTAAAAAAAAATGGTGTCTTTGAAGTTGAATTTATAAACTGTACTGATTTTTGTCTTTTTTTTTTCCTCGCGAGCTTCGCCAAGACTGGAATCCCTTTAAAGCGTTCGCTGATGTCCGCATGCAGGACATCAGCGAGCGCATAACCGGGTATGCGTACTGATGTGAAGGATCCAGAGGGTAAGTTCGCTGTTTGGTGAATTACCCCCCTTGTGTTTTTGCTTAATATACTAATGTTTCTGATCACAGTTTTCACCGATCTTGTGCCTTGTGCACCTGCCGTCGTCTGTTAAGATATTCAAAAAATTTCAATTCTACAATTCAAATCAAGTCAAATAGATTTGATTTTTAGCAGTAAGTCAACATAAAAACTGGCACAGACCCGCAACAGACGTAGAACACCGAGAGAAAAACGATTAATTAAAAAAATGTTTCGGTCTTTTTTTTTTTTTTTTTATTTCTTTAATTTTGACTTCATTCTTGTTAGTTTTACGTGGGCATCTGAGAACAGAGTCCTTCACAGAGAAAAGCATGATATTTACTTCCCACTCATTCTGACTGGCAAAAAAAAAAAAAATCAATCTCACTAACAGAAACTATTTTTCTTGGCCACAAATATATTTTTCTTTAGGAAAATATTGGATGAAAGAAGTTGGTAGTGACAAGCACATGTTAAAGGGAGATTCCAAGGTAAGAGAGTGCATTTACATGCAAGTCCTGTAGAGAAAATGCCTAACACATTGTTGACGTGTTGTGTTTAGAGAAGATCAAGCTCCTCTAAGAATTTGACAATATTAACCCTGCTACATCTGTATAGATAGATGCATATAGAAGGCCACTCAAAAGGAATTATCAGTAGCCTATAACCACATTGTGCGACTTGCCTGCCTAATCATTAGCTGTGCATTTATCAGGCATAAAGTACAGCAAAAGGCTACAACAGTTCAGAAGGGCAGAGATCAGGCAGGCAGCAAGGCATCATCCTCTGTTGCAGTAGTTAGAAAGTAGCAATTGCTACACGACTGCAGTAGACTGATCAGCTGTAGAAACATAGTTTTGTTTTGGACTTGTACCAAGATGGGTCAATAAAATAATTCTTCTAGTGTATCGCAGTGGGCGTCCTCTTTCATTTTTTGGATGAGTATTTCTGGTTGCTTCCATGCACCTAAGGGCCCTGCGCTGCAGAAACTCTATAGTGTTACATATAGGTGTGCACCCTGATTGTGTTTTATGGTTTAAGCCAGTGTCAGCCTAGGGAAAAAGCAAGAGGGTTTACAGTCACAAGGACAAAGAATAAATCCGTTTCTAGTGTTGATTCTAAGGGCAGGAATGTAATAAGCTCAGAAAAAGAAAGATTTCTCCTTTTCAAGTTTATTCTCACGAGATCTCAGAAGTAAATATCACAAGATTTTTTTTCAATCTATTTTTTATTATTGACAGAAACTTTTCGATCGAGTTTTTCGATGGAAAGGCAGCCATACCACTAATGTAAAGTGCAGGCTACTTTCCCATTGAAAAGTTTCTATTGGTAAAAATCGATCAGAAAAAAAAAAAAAAAAATCTCACAATATTCACAGTGAGAAACTGCGGGCGTCTCGCGGGAATAAACACGGAAAGGCGAAATCGGCCTTTTCCGAGTTTATTAAATTTCGTCCTAAAATAGAGACCGTTATATGTAGTAATAAGAAGGAAGACTGCAAAAGTGTAAATTCCCCAGAAATCAACAAGCACATTAAAACTACTAATAATGTCCATGATGTCAGCAGACCAGTGGCACATCCACTTAGTCACAAGTGTCTAGTACCAGCAGACATGTCGTTGACAAGGTGTCAAATCTACACTGTCTAATTCCCAAAAAATATCTTCTTTAAATCTTAACGGCAATGATGTAGTGATGTAATCGATGTCACAAAGAAACGACCTAACTGTAAAATACCTGTATGATTTCTTCTCCAGTGACCAGGAGGGTGGGCAGATTGTTCGCAGGATTAAAATTAACTGCCATACTGGTACAGCAAACAGGAGCCCTGCCATCAGCCCCCTATTTTTCCAGATCTGCCAAAGTCAAATGGCTGATTTTGAAAACATTACACATTGCCAAATTCAGTACTTCACCAGACTACCAAGCTTGATAAATAACAAACACTTAGTGAAAAATAAAACAACAGCTAAAGTGAAGCAACGCTAAAACAAATAATAATAGTGGAAAAAACTTTTTGTGTGAATGTGTGTCAACTGAAATCAAAGTTCAAATAAAGTTTGTTTGTTTTTTTTCAAATTGCTGCTCTCTTTTCTGGAGTCCGCTTCTTACCCCTTTAAAGTACACTGCGAGAAAAATTTTTCATCTGAAAGAAAAGCGCAAATAAACGCATTCCATAGTGCTTTTAAATGCATCAATAAGTTGGAATTGATAAATAGCCAATTCAGGTGTGAGCTTCATAAGTCTTGTGACCATCATGTGCCCCAAAAACTGGATGCAAACTTGCCGCATTGCAAAATTTACTGAATGGGTTATGGATGGGGAAGGGGTGAATTAAGTGAGCGAGCACGGACTGTTACAAGAGTGTTTGCACTTTTCTGGACAAGCTCCTAAATAAGTCACAGTTTTAAAATGGCTCTTACTGTATTTTATTTGCTACTTTTTGGCTCCTTTTATCCCATCTTACCCTAAGCGTCTTTTGAACCCTGGCTGCCTAATTATAATACTGAAAAAAAGAAAAGTCTAGGTAAAAAGAAACCATATGAAAATGAGTTTTCTAAACCCATCAAACATCCGCGGAGATGACCCGCCAATTCAGAATTCTGTCATGGAAATGAAACGTTAACTAGCACATTTCCCTATACAATATGTTCTGCGTATAAAAGCAGTTTCATCGGATTCATTCTAGGATTACAGTAAAATGGCACAGATGCTTGAGTAGTCTTAGCTAACATTGCTTTCATTGTTGCAGAGATTTTAAAAGTGCTGGAAGAAGAGTGGTTAAATTTCAACGTCGGCATCATCTCAGCTACTTATAAGAATTTGTAAAATGTAACTGGAATTTTAAAATATTGTCTTACATTCTGAATTATACTGAGGTCTTGGAGAGCATCCATTGCCGTATTTTTTTAAGAAATACAACACAGTACATGAAGAAATTTTCCAAAAGGGCTTTTCTCCTTTAGATTCCAGTGGGATGAGATCGGTAATGTCTACCGGATTTTCTTCCAATAATCATTCGCTAATCTCACTCAATTATTACCAATTTTTAGGAGTATTAAATAAATGCTATGAAACAAAATCATTGGGGAAATAAGGGAGCAAAACCTCCTTCCTTCTTTCGCCAGTTCTTTATCGCAAGATCAGTAAGACTGATAATTTAATTTACCTATGGAGACATAATTTCTATGCCAAAGCCTATGAAACAGTCTAGAATACAGGGCGATGGAACCGCAGATAAATAAAATAGGACCAGTATCAAAATGTCTATGCTTTCATTCCAGAATTATGTTAACTTAAAGCAGGTTTTGGAATGAAAATGTTGAAATGAAACAATGTTTGCAAACTAGAATATACTCTATTACCATCCGTGAAACAAACCTTCAGAATGTAAAAGTAGTCATTGTAATTGTAATCATACCATTATAACTGAACACAAGCTAAAACAAATAAAGTTTGAGGTTATAGGGCAGGTTATACTGCAGAAATGCTTACAAATGCACCAACAACGTGTAGGAAAATACCGAAACATATGATTCAATGTGTTCCACTACTGCATTCTTAGAATTAAGTTTCTCGCGGAAAATATCTTGAGATTTTTTTTTCTAGTGGATTTTTTGATGGAACGGTAAGCCATACTACTAATGTAAAATTTATTACATTTCACCCTTGGTGCCTATCATGATTCTATGGTATCCCTGTGTAGGTCTTCTTATTTGGACTACTTTTCAGAAGATGTGGGCATTACAGGGCATTATGGCTACCCCATAATTAGCTGTTAATTGGGCACAACTCAGATTACACGCACATACCTAGCAACAGCCGGTTGTTTTTGGTCAGCCACCAGACTAGTATCAACTATGGTTTTCAGGAGTAGTATTTCCTTAATAATGAGGATCTCTTGAGTATCTCTTGAGGATCTCAGTTTTTAAAGGTATCCTTGTCTGTATAAAGGGAAATTCCCCAATTTTCCCTAAGTAGTGGGTATGCCCCACCCTACTTTCATCCACTTGTAACGTCACCTCCATGAACATTGTATTTGACTGAGCTGCTCTTCCCTTGCAGAAACTTTAAAATGAATGTCTAAATATCATGTGGATTAACCTACCTCCCAATCACCATAACACTTATAGATCCAATTTAAAGGACAATGATGTCCTCTGAAAAAGAATTTCCCCTGGCTTATAACTAAGCCTCCCTGGGTAATAACCTTCTAATACTACTCTTGTGGTTTTAAATGACTATTTTAAGCTAATGAATGGAAAAAAAAAAAATCAAATTCAATTTAGGATAGAAAAAAAACAACGCAGCCGATTGGATAGACTTGTCCCAAACTCCAGTTGTAGGGAGACAATTGCATCTATCCACCCGTTTGTATTGCATCTTTAAGCTTACAGATATTAATGCTAACTTTATTATCTTTTAAATCTTCATCACTCATTGGGATAAAAAAAAATAATATTTCAGTTAAATATTTAACCATCTGCAGTGCCAAACTTTATATTATACTTCTCTTCAATAATTTCAAAGTTGACTAAGGCCATTCACTGTGGCAGTTCTCGTGCGTCAATGTGTTTTGTAAAACTCTTTCACATTGCACTCCATGTTCTCATGAAAAAAAGATATTTTCTCTTGATGAATCATATAGAGAATTCGCATTCTGACTCATAGATATATAAAAAAAAAATAGTGCAAAGAATACAATATTGACCTCGCAAGCATTTTATATATAGTAAATATATATATTTAGTAAATATATATATATACACTGTATATAGATTAGAAATCAGTAAATGGAATTAAAATGAAGAGAGCCTAATTCTACTATAAAAGTTAATGGAAAGGACTATGTTATCCCATCTTATTCTATGTTCACCGTTAAATAAGAATTTTGCTGGTGATACTCAACAAGTGTTATAAAGCCATCTGTTTTTGAAAGGTCATTCTTTGTTCAATGTGGTGAAGGCCACTTAAAGACTTTAATGGAAATATTTCAGTTGCACATGTTGAAATAAATGAATGAAAAAAATGTCTTTTTATCTTTCTGCTTTTCTGGAAGATACCTACACCATCTGTCGTTTAGCTTCTTTCTCAACTGTGTGGACCTTTGGACATGAAATTTGATGTTCCTCTCTGTCCATAAAGGAAGGTTTTAGGAGCTCATGAATGGTGTTTGAAAACCATCACCAAGATAATCTCTTGGGATAGTGAAAGGAACCTGCTTTCCAACAAATGTTTAAAGGTTGTATAGGAATAGTGTTTATTAAATCTTAGTTAAACTCTAATTCACAGTATTTTTATGATTTTGTAGTGGAGCAATATCCGCTCTAGAATAAACAGTCCAACTCTCAGAAGTGTGAGGGTTCCATTCTTTTATAGGGGTCTTATGTTGTTTTAGGTATCCACTGGTTGTTGTAACATCTAATGAGAATAGGTAAAATACTTGTTTGTTTTTGAACGGCACCCTTTAAGTCCACCATTTAAACTATTACACCAAGAAGGCAACAGCCTTTAATAATGAGATAAAAATCTGAACCGATCCGAAAAGAGTGTAATTAAATGTAGGAGGGTTTGGCACTTCTATGATTTTAACAGAGAAACTAAATACCGGTGTACAAATGACTGCATCTGCACAGAATATTTCTTATTTTGTTACATAAGGGTTGGCATTTGCCCTTGAGGTTAATAACTTAATAAAAATATTGAATTAAGCTCCAGGTGTTTTTACACAATTAAACATTTAAGGTGGTCGCATTAATTTGCTACTTGCACACAAATGGGTATTCAACAAACTCCACAATGTGTCAAATTCATGACCAATTCTGACACAATGGACACAGACTTATGGAGCACTTTGCATCACTTTGTGAGCCTCATTGACTAAAGTGCAAATACACCTCACTACAAATCAAGCCACATCGCCAAAATAGTCACCAATTCACATCTCACTATTGACTAAGGGGATTATTTTCTAAATTCCGAATTCGACTGTCGATTCCCATAGCAAATCCTCGACTGTGAAATTTGTCCATAGTAAAGTCGTGACTGCGACAATTTTTAAAGTAACAGCTGCGACAATATTCTCATTATAAAGACGTTACTGCGACAGCAGCAGTCTATGGTGAATTCACACCTATACGCAACAATTTGGACTTTAGAGAATAACCCCCTTTGTGGAGAATACACCTGTCAAACAGGCAGACAGCATTGAATAACAGTGGATGCATGGTGTGGTGTAGACAGGCACACAGAAGTAGGATGCGAAGTCATGCAGAGTGAGGTGAATTCGATAAGTGAAGGGCAGTGACATCAGGCTCACCGTATCCCACTAACTGTATTCAGTGAATATTCTATCTGTTTCTATGTCACCTTGTCCTTAGGTCATGTTGTCATTTAGTCACAGTCATCATTGTCATTTTGAATGAATAGTTGCCTTGCCATTAGCCTCCAATTCACCAGTCTTAAGTGGCAAAATCAAACAGGTGAATTTGGAGCAGTACACCTAGATGCATTCGCACCACTGCTGTTAGTTAATAGTAGAAGTACCTGTGCATGCTCACGCAAAATGATACGAAAAGCTCCGTAAGTCTGACAAACTCCAAAGTCGCCCGTTAAGATGAACATAGGTGAATCTTAACGGACGACTTCGGAGTTTATTCTACTTAAGGGATACTGGCAGTTTTCCCAGTGGATTGTGCGCAGGACTTTTTAACACCAAAGGTTTTGGACTTTATTTCTTCGCATTTGGACGTTTTGTGACAATAATATTGAACATTTCTTTTAATTCATTTTAACTTTAATTTTAATCTAATTTTAATTTTTAGTGGGCGCTATACTTTGTTTTCCAACTTTGTTAGTTGTCATAATTCGATTTCCGTAAGTCTGAGACTTGCCAAATTGGTCGTGTCTTAGCCACTTTACAGACTTTGCTCAATAAGCGAACATAAGCGAAGTGGGGAATAGATGCGAATTCATAGCTCTACGCGACTATTTAGACTTGACTAGCACTGGTTTTCATGTCCACAATGAGGTTCTGTTGTGTGCATGCACTGGTAACTCACCTATTCATCCAAGGTCGGAGTCTGTTGAAGTAGAATTATGTGTGCAGGGATGCCTTCATTAGTTAATTAGAATTGCTTTAAATAAATGACAATAATGAATTATTGTCTTTGCCGTTTAGGACAGATGTCAAATAACCAAAATCCACTAAAACTCAATTAATTGCTTCTGTTTGAAGCAGAAAGGGTTATTGCAGTAGGAAGGAGCAATTTCATTAGATCTGGCTGCTTGAGAATGTAACGGAGAGCATAAAATTGTTTTCATGATCCTCTGAATCGTTGGTTCATAGGTCACAAACCAAGTTATCACATCTGAAAGCAAGTGGCTTATGCATACGTGTGCTGAGATATCTGGTACCTTTGAGGCCATATAGAGGGTAACTATCCATTGTATTGTTAGAAATGTGTGACACAAAGAATTATTTTTAGTTGTTCCTTTTGACTGGAAGAGAATAAATGTAGTTATGCTTCGCAAAAAGGGCAGTAGGGAAGTTCACAGCAACTAGAGTCCAGTAGGGAAGATCACAGCAACTAGAGTCCAGTAGGGAAGATC
>WMED01011897.1:1429-15044 GCA_019650415.1 Pipa parva
CTGTATATGCATATACATATACATACAGTATATACGCAATCCCATAAAAGAGAGCACTTTCCTTTTTATTTCAAAAAACAATTGCAAATACATATATGGAAAACCGAACATATTTTAAATAGTTTCAATTATTTTTCATAATAATATAGATTAAATAGATAAGCAAGCTAGGTAAGACAGATAGATTCACTGATAGGGTGAAACTCGATTCTAAGGGCAAAATTTACTAAGGGAGAAACAATCGCCCGAAGTTAATTTCTGTTCGCACGTGCGGTATTCCAATCGATTTGCGATCGTGCAATTGCAAATCGATCAGAATTCCGATCGTGCAAACGCAAATCGATCGGAATACCGCACGTGCGGTAAAAATTGCGATCGGGCGGACTAAATCTGCCCTTAGTAAATTTTGCCCTAATAATCAGAGACATGCGGTGAGCAGGTGAATTCAGGAATGTATTCAGTACAGCAGTCAAGCTTGAGTACTGTGACTCAGATCGAGAAGGATTTATACAAGAGTTAGGCAGGTTCACACTAGCATATTATGCTCAGCACATAGTACTTTAGTGTGAAAAAAAAAAAAAAAAATATATATATATATATATATATATATATATATATATATACACCAAGCTTATTTTTCTTTTGAACTTACCAGCGACAGTGTGAACGCTCCTTTGGCTTTCACATCCCTTCCTGTGTGGTGGCATTTTGGGTGCAGCGTATAATGCACCTGCCAAAATGTGACACACAGTGTTCCAGACCCAGCATATGCGCATCATCCACTACTGTGTCTGGAACTAGGTAAGTAGTGTCGGCTTTCATTGAGCTGTATTTTTTTTTCCCCACACTAGCGTATTATGCGCTGAGCCTAATACGCTAGTGTTAACCTAGTCTAACAAACAAAAACGATTTTGAAAGTATTAGTTACACAGAAAGAAAGAGAAAGATGTTTTGTTAGTGGCAGAGCATGAAAGCTCTTACCTGCGAACTGGAAGGTTTGGGTTCAAAACCTGCATCTGGTACCTGGAGCTCAGTTACTGAGCCTGTTACCCTTTCTTGAAAGCACTAGATAATTAGGTTTAGGTGGAAAAATGATCTGATTTGTTAAGGGAAAGAAATATTTCTTTTTGCCAGGTGCAAATTCTTCTTCTGACATCACATTCTGTGCTATATATCATTGTATGAATATTTGAATTTATAAAGCGACGCAAGGTTATACAGCGCTGTACAATCCAACAATAGAGTTATAATACAGACAAGGGGAAGTGAGTAACAAAGAACAAGTGAAGTAATTTACAAGAATATAATCAAGAAAATACATGATTGAGAACAAGGAGAAGAATCCAACTCCACCACTGCGTCCCATGGAGCGTGGAGCGTGGGAGAAGGAGAGCTCTCCATGAGTCAATGAAGTGAAGTGGAGCAGAACAGATCATGAATTAATGTGGCTTTGTTAATCAAGGAGAATGCATATAGGAGCGAGCAGGAGAAGGGAGGTGAGAAGAAGTTGGGAGAGCAGAAATGGGAATTAGGTTAGTTGGGAAAGACGTACGGGAAGGAAAGAGGGAAGCGGGGAGGCGAGGGCAAATAAAAATAGGGATGGAAGAGGTGTTAGGATTGGGGGAAATATCCCCTTCAGCAAGTAGTAGCAGCAGAGTAAAAAGGGAATGTATGTGAAGTGTGTGCAGCAACCCGAGCAGACAGTTTTAACACCCGTAGGATGGGGAACTCTTCCACTAATAGGGCGGCACAAACGCTGCCATCTAGCCAATGAAATCCAGCAACAAAAAAAGTCACTAAGCAGGCAAGGTATATAACTTAACTTATAATTGTTATCAGAGCTACAAATATAAAAAAAAATAAATTATGGATTATTCACGAAGTGCTCTTTTTTTTTTTTTTTTTAATTTTGACACACCAAGCTCAAAAGGTTAGCCATCACTGAACTAGGATAAGACAAATACTCTAGACACCATCAACTCTTTTGAATACAATTCATGAAACTTTAAAGCAACCCAATGATATGACATGTGACCCGAGATGATGGGAATGGGAATTCCACCAGAATCCCTAGGGAAAGCCAGACAAATGCATCACACAGACACAAGTACAAATCTGCTACAATGGCACAGACCTGAGATATAATAGAGAATGAATGGTTAGTAGGGGAAAATACCATGGAATAAACCCTATCAAGGGCTGGTTTGGCAAGCTTATAGCTAGGATAGAATAATTATACTTGTCTACTTGTCGAAAAATCCTACTTTAAAAGCCATTGGAATAAGCTCTAATAAAATGGAAAGCTTTCTTGCAGAGTCAAGCTTCGTAAACTGCTCTGTTCAGAGATTTAATGGCTTTCCTTCCAGATAAACACAGGTGCATTCAATGTAATAATAATAAAACTCTTGGTTACTTAACCTTGCACACCTACACTAAGGATTCCCTCAAAAGCTGCTTGGCAAGAACATTTAATCAATTGAATGATGATTGAGGAAGTTTATGCTGTCAGGAATGGGTAAGTACTGTAAAGTGCAGAGCTGGCCAAATTAATAAGAAAGTGTGTCTGTGGGAGTAGACCATATATTGACTGAAGTGCTTAATTAAAGAGATTTGCTTTTAGTTTGAGTTTATTGGCACAGAAATAGTTTTGTGGTAGAAAGCCAGAATGCATTGCAGAAATGGAAAATGCTTTGTTTCTTATTCTTTGAGATTACCACCATGAGCTGTATTTCCATGAGGAAAGCAACTGCAACAACACGCAATCATTTCCAAAATATTCAAATATGCATTGAGGAATTCACTAAGCTGGAAGTTTTAGAAATTGGAAACCAGCCGAACAAATGTCTTCAGAATTGTGTATAAAGTACTTTATATTCCTTAAATTCAGTAGCGAAGTTATTTAAAACTATGTCTTCAATATCATACGGTTCCAAATAACAGTTTGTAATTGATGTAGGATATGCTTTGTGCAAAATTCACTTTTGAAGGTACTTAGGATGATGCACTCAAAAATGGGGCAAAAATGTAATTTATATAAACGGATGCTGAATCATAGATGACATGCCTCCTGATTTTGTAGGGTTTTCTGAGCATGTTCGAATTAACAGAGTACTTCTGCATGGTTCTAAAGATGCCTCAATTTCTTCTAACTAGGAGTTTTTGTAACTCTGTTTTTTGTTCCACTCACCTCCATAAATCTGAGGTCCAACAACATTATATAATCCACATGTAAATTATAACCATTTAAATGGCTAGCTCTGACATCACAATTATCCAATAACAATTTAAAAGCAACCATCGCAACTCTTTCCTGTTTAAAAGATCATTTTGAAACATGGTGATTCTCCCTCTCTCTCAACAATAAATATTAAAAAAGAATTTATATATATTATAGCAATATAAATAAAACAGTGATTGACTTTCCATCATATTTAACATTTAACTTTGCCAACTTACTGGTAGAGCAGTTATGTATAGCAAAGAATATTATATTTTACATTAAAACATGTTATGAATCTCTTTTTATTAATATCAGCATATTTAGAATGTACCGTATTTTCCGGACTATAAGGCGCACATAAAATGCTGAGAATTTCTCAGAAAAAGAAAGTGCACCTTATAGTCCGGTGTGCCTTATATATGAACCCGACGTAAGAGAGGGGTTCATACGGGATCCTTTACCTCTGGCAGGGGGTCGGCGGCATCAGCGGGCACATCGGGCACATCACGCTCCTTACATAGTACTTCATCACGAGGAGGACACGGGTTTGGGGATACGGCCCCAGAGTTCAGCGTTGCTGCTGCGTCAACACGCAGCACACACCATGCTCCTCCCCCCCCCCGTGCGCCTATGAATTTGGGTTTTTACACTGCACAATCCATGGATTGAGCATTACTGCCACCGTATACCCATACCTATATTAGGGAAAGGAGCCCTCTTTCTATTCTGGGGACTCATAACATCTGACAAAAAGGTAGATGCACAAACACACTGACAGCCAAAATCTGACAAGTGGTGGAGGGATCATGGGGGGGATTTTATCCTTCAGAGACAAAGTTTTAAAGCAAACAGAAATAAATACATAATTTACTGTTATATAAAGTTTTGATAGTGAGATATTCTCATTCTTAGGAGGAAACCTGCACCCCGGTTGGAATCCATTTTAACCTAAACAATCCCTCAACTGAAAAATCTAAAAATCAAAATACTCAAAGGGAACTTTAAAAATACACAAGAGAAAAACACTTTTGAACTCAAAATGATAATGCATTTTAATACCAAAAATACAGGACTTCAATGTGGATCTTTGGTTTCTATCAAAACTTTATATAATGATAAATTATGTATTTATTTATGTTTGCTTTCAAACTGTGATTGTCTCTGAATCACAGAATTTCCCCCTCCCCCCCTAAACTCACTATTAGTCCAATAAAAAAGGTATCACCAAGTATTTCAATACTCATTTTTTTGCATATGTGGAATAACACGACCACTCTATCCTACTTAACCACCCTATCCTCCTCACTTCAGCAATAAGTTAAAGAGAAACACAGAGAAGGACAAATCCTTTGGCTGATATGTTAGGCTTTATGCTTGCAGAAAGGGAAACTATGGTTTAAGTAATGTGAACGGCCCCTTACAGTTCTAATGTTGTTTGTTCTGGCATTTTCTAAAGCTGCAGTGATTTTTCCTGGGAGGTTGCTCCATATAGATTACTACAACTTGAGATTGCACACCCTCCAGTCTTGCTGTAGTCCATCTGTAGGAAGTGATGTCTTCTACTAGCATTTTATGGTCCTAATCATTTTGCTTTTTGCTTTTTTAATGCCCAAAGTCTTTTAGAGACTAATTATTAAATATTAGGAGAGAACTAACAACCATTTAACCTATAATACTTTGCAGGCTGAAATAGAGCAAGGAAGCTGGTTGGCATTAAGCCATTAACATTGTTAAAGTAAATGGAATGCTTTCTGTAGATAAGGCACAAGCTCGTAATAATAGTGTGTTTATCTGAATGCAATTTATAGCAAACAGAGACATTTTAGTCTAAGAAATGGTAATTATGATGTCCCCTGTTCTTTCACAGCCAGTGAAAGAATGAACAGAATAATTCATTTTTGCATTATGTACTGTGAAGGTTGTAGGACAGACCTTGCAGAAAATCTTAGTAAAGTCACTTATATCTGAAATTCTCTTTGTATTCCAGAAGCGGTCACAGGCTTGGGACTTGGATAGTAAATTACACAGGCTCTTATGTACTTCTTATATATGTAATTTTAGCTAATTTTGTCCAATGGATATGACAAACTCTTACATGTATTTGCAGCTGCCATGTTACTACAGAGACAATTTCCATATACAACCACAGTAAGAGTACCTTACATTTATTGCCGCTAGGAGAATACTTAGGAGTCAAGCCATAAGAGCCTACTCATATGTGTAATGGTTGTAACTATATGTATGCACAAAACATTAAAGTGCACCTATCACCTCAAAACTAATACTAAATTAGGCTCTTCTAATGAAATAAATGTTTTTGTGAATATATATATTTTTATTTTTTTTTAAATGTACCTTTATACAGCGTTTCTCTCTGCCATCTTCCTAGTTAGCCTGACTTTTCTTTCCTGGGTTCGGTGGGCGGGCCTAAATGATGATTGACGTTATAGCTACTCCAATCAGATCCCTGCTAGATCGTGATTTAAGAGATCTGATTGGAGGAGCTACAATGTTAATCATTTAGTCCTGCCCACCCGACACTCAGGAAGGAAAAGGTAGGCTGACGGGGAAGATGACAGAGAGAAACACTGTATAAAGGTACATTTTAATATACATATTTACAAAAACATTTATTTCATTAGTACAATCTAAATTACTATTAGTTTTGAGGTGAATAAATAAATAAAAAAAGTGTTATGAAATAGCAAAAAAATAGTTTTTGAATTGATATCCACACAACAATCTTTCAATATCGAAAAAAAAAAAAATGGTTAGAAGTAAAATGCTAAGTTATAGGGAGAAAAAAAATCATGGTTATGATTAAAATAATTGTGTAAATGTAGCACAAAGTGATTCCACACCTCAGTGATGCTCCACCCTCTGCGGTTTTAATCATTAGGCTTTTTCTGCGGTCTGCAGTATACAAGCCAGCTTTAAACTGTTTCAGGAATCCAAATCCCTCTCAGTTATATAAATATAGATTTGCATTGCAATTGCATTTCTATGAACTGACCTAAAAAAAAAAAAAAAAAGAAAAGATTTTGTAAATTGATCATTGTGTTGCAGGCCCGGTGGTAGCTTTATAATAAAATGTTATACAAATATTTGTTTGCTTGTATCACTCACCAGGCAGTTTATCATTTTAAGAGCATTGTTACCTTATCCACTTGCCGTACGTTTGTATGTATTCTCTGGAGGTGTGATTCTGTGCAGCCTTGCCAGGAACACATTGAAATTCAACATCGGTCTCTTTGCTATAGGAATGCATCAGCCAAGAATAATTAGATTACTGTGTCCTGCAGGAAATGTTTACTCGGCAGTTAATGCCTTTAACTCGGTGGTAAAGCTTCCATTCCAAATGATGAAGTCAGGTCAAGTGATAAGTTACAATACACCCATAAACTTTTAATCACTTTCAACCAGCAATGTTAAAGAGAAGACCATAGGATCTGGCAGTCTCTACCTTTCCACAAAAAAATGTTCAAGCAATGTTGGTTTTTTATGGTTGAATGAAATGTGTTGCTTGGTGTTTATTTTCCCCTTGAAGTAAAAATTGATTTCTTATCCATATTCATGATGGTACGGACAGGTGTTTTAGCAAATCAGAATTTAAAATGTAAAGATTATGTAAAAGTGAAGTATAGGATTGCCACAGAGTCTATTCAAATTAGAGACTTCATCAACTAAAAGACTTTAATGTAAAAAAACTGATTAAAGTAAATAATTCATGTTCCTCTTGACGAATCTAACCCTGCTCCTGCGCAGGTCTTCTGATATATGCATTCAGTATTCATTTTTTTACATAAATAACATTTCTATTAATTGGAAGACACAAGATCTGGGGGGGGGGGGTTTATTCTCTAAAGTCCGAATTCGACTGTCGAATTATTAAACAGCGGATTCCCATAGTAACAATTCTCCCAATGTAAAGTCGTGACTGCGACAGTTTTTAAAGTTGCAGCTGCCACAATATTCCCATTATAAAGAGACGACTGTGACAGTATCATTCTATCGCGACTGTCTTTAGCTGGCGAATTCACACCTTTACGTGGAAATTCGGACTTTAACGAATAACCCCCACCCCCAATGATCTGCCCTTTACACAAGTCCAAAGAATATTACAGCATTTTACTGCAGTTTAGAATGTTATAATGGCACAGAAGAACAATTATCAATTGGTGTTGGATAGATGCAAAGTACCCCCTACCATACTGCATCCATTTACACCATTTTATTATTCATATCTATTGTTTTTTTGCTTAATTTTGTGTAAAAAAAAAGTGGGTAAACTTTGATTTTATTCAGTAATACTGCTTCTTGATACCTTTCTGATATAGTGCCTGTGCAACAAAGGACTTAGCATCAGTACAGTCTCCATGAGCTTCTGACTGCCTGAGATGCAAGCTAGTACTGCAATGTTCCTGGATTTCCATACAGCGTGTCACAAGTTCTTAATCAACTTCCCCCATTTTGGGTTTTACCAGTTTGTACTCTCTGTGCCAATGAAAATTATTATGATGTTGATAAAACAATTACTTTAAAAATATGTTTCTTCTTTCTAGCGTTAACGTTTCAGATCTTTCTGAATGCCTTAACCTGAGGGTGGGCTCTAAAACCAGGGTATATTGGAGGAGTTTGATTGTTAGGAGGTTTGAGCTTGTTTAGTCTTACCTGCTGATGACATTTAAGGAAGCTTCCTACAACCACACACACTGTCGGACTAACTAGATTTCTGAGTTGCAACCGTTTCCGACTGCTTCTCCACTGGAAATGCTGCTTCATGCTTACTTTCTTCTCACTTTGTGACATGACCTGTTGAGATTTCCTGTTGTGAATGCATTTGAACATGCTGAGTTCTGCTATACCTAACTGTTGCCTGCGCTCTGATATCTGTACCAGCTTCTCACTCTTCAATGCTGCAATTAGTCATGTCTTTTATTCAGTAGACTTCTGCTGCTGTCAGAATAACTTGGGGTTTGCAGGGTACCACAGCGGATTTAGCATTGGCCCCACCCATGGTGTGGAGTCTAAGGGATCCCCAGTCTTTACCCTTAACCCCTGAAAGTGTGTGTGGCCTTTGACACAAAGGGATCCTCATGTTGCAGCCCCTGGGGAGAGCCACCCACTGGCGGTGCTGAAGTGGTGGCAGGAGTAGGAGGGAACAACCAAGAGCTGGATCACCAAAGCCAGGTGCAAAGAGACAGAGACCAAAAACTGGAGACAGGCAGACTTAGCAGAACACCCTCCAGGGAGAACAGGATGCCAACAGGTAAACCAGGAATCACACTGAGTAGCAGTAATGCAGCAGGATCAGGAATCAGGATACAAGGCCACAGGATAACAGGACCTTTAATCAGGCAATGAGGCAGCTAGCCTGCAGAGTATATATGCCCAGTGCCTAATGGGAATTGGCTGGCAAACAGCTTCCAGATTGGTGTAAATGAGAGCATGTACTCCAGGCACCTGTGCAAGATGGGAAAACAGAAACTAGCAGGGCTGAGATCAGGCACTAGTAAACCAGAAAAGCATGAAGCCACAGCCAGCTCCATAGCAAGAATTAAGATCAATGCCTGTGGATGGGACGTCAAGGGTTCAAATCCCGGGAAAAATATTAACCAGATTAAAGGGGATTATTCACTAAGGGGCAAATTTGACTTTTGAATTCTCAAACAGCGGATTTCCATAGTAAATCTGCTACAATTTCCCCATTGTAAAGTTGCCACAATTTTTTAAAGTTAAAATTGCGACAAATTTCCCACAATAAAATCACGACTGTGACAATATTCTCATTATAAAGACATGATTGTGACAGTAGCAGCCTATTGCGACTGTCTTTGTCTGGCGAATTCACACCTATACACAACAGTTCAGACTTTAGTGAATAACTCCCTAAGGGTGGCAAAAACCCATTATTCTATATGGGAGATGATTTAGCAAAGTCTCAGCATTTTTTTTGTGAACAAAAAAAAAAAAAAGAGTTGCCGATATTGAAAATATACTCCATTGAAATCCATGTAAAACATGTTTATTTTAACTCGCTGACTTTTGTGGATATAGACTATTTTCAGCAGTGAAAAATTTTAGTCACCGCTTCATAAACTGGACACTCAAAAAAGTCACGATGAAAATAAAAAAATCGCAGCAGTAAAACTTGGCATTGAAAAAGTCACCACAAATAAATAAATGAAACAGCGGAAAACAGCAAATAGATTTGAAAACTGGGAAGAAAGTCAAAATGACCTTGATAAATACCTCATTGACTTGTCTTTCTCAAATCAGTGACTGAATCTGTGCAGAATTCAAAACCAAAGAGAAACTAAAGGAACTTTGAGTTGCATGACTTTCTCAACCTCTGTCTGCCATGTTTCTTTCGATTTGTGCGTCCTATGGGGGACTCCATCTTCAAAAGGAAAGGTGATATGTTCAGAATCTAACTTAGGCCTTTATTGTGAAAATCCAGGCCACTTCTTCATAGTATGTCCTAAGAAGTGTTCCAGATCCACTGACTTTCTCCATTAGCAAGTAAACTTTGTCCTCTCCTAGGTGTCATGGACTTAATATATCTTGCTTTCATTTTAAATCAGATTTACAGTTGAGTGCTTGTTGAATTTATATAAAAAAAAAAAAATCAATCCTGGTTAAACAAGGGACATTATTGATTAGATCCAGTAAAGAAAATGTAGTGTTTATAGTGCAGTCAAACAGCTTCGTTGTTAGACTGCTACATTTTAATTTCTCATAAAAACAAAAAAATTGAAATCCTAGATAATATACAAATATTACAACAAAGACCATTACATAAGCAGGACAGCAGTCTGTATTGTGCAGTCAAACTGGGTCTGTGTTACTGAACTGTTTATTCTATGTTTCAAAATCTCCGAACATTCGATACCATTAAATAGGAACATTACTCGGTGTAGTATATATACATGTTTTCTATTTCTACGTAGTTTTAACCGTGTCTCTGGTACTACTGCACCGTTACTTCTTCTGATTCAACATAATTTCATTATTATTGCAACATTTGTTTCCATTTACAAATTTAAATACAATGTGAAAGATGAGTCATTGTTGAATTTATAAAAAAAAAAAAGATGGCTATTTCTGGTAAATCATTTTACCAATTAGTTACAAAAAAATAAATGGAGTTTAACTCAAATTAGCATTGGCTCTATGGTCCTTTTAAAGCAGACATTGCTTATAAATTATGTGACTTTTATTAACAGAACAAATAAAAACATAGATTATACTCAAATGTCATGACCCCAGAATAAGTGGAAAGGGGTAGTAGGCTAGCAGAGAGGCTGTTACTGAGGTCGGGTGGGGGTAGAAGAGGGAGCAGGGACAGGAAGAAGGAGGTGAGTGTGGAAAGCGGGTTGAATGTTGGGACAGGAAGAGGAGTGTCACAAAGATACCTGGCACCAGAGGGAAGAAGTGTTCTGCCCACCCACTCATTTAAACTTAAAGAATTTTTAGAATAAAATAAATAAATAAAAGAGAAAGGGGGACACTGGTTTCATTGATGCAGCTGTAGTTTATGGAGGGTGGAGTTGAAGGAAAAATTTGGTCTGGTATGTTGTGGGGTCATTGAATCCCACAGGAAAAGGTTACAAGGTCTGCTTCCATACTGACTGCTTGCTAAATTGATTCCCTATGGCATAGGTGGTGGTACCTGGGCTTTGAAAAAATGGTGGTATTGGTTTTGGAAAGTTTTCCTTGATATTACTGGTTTATTAAGGGACCTTTACAACAAACGTTCCCCAGGAATGGTGGAAAAGCTTTTCCTTGGTTAGGAAAGATAGCTTCCCCCCCCAAGGCACATCCGTTCTTGCACCAAATATAATCCAGAGAATCCAAAAAAGCAGGGAAAACAGCAGGACAAGGTAGTGAACTACCAAAAAATGTTAATGTTGTGATGCATGACATGTTTCAGGCCTGGGCCCTTTATCAAATGAAATGCTGGGATTGGTTTTGGAAAGTTTTCCTTGATATTACTGGTTTGTTAAGGGAAGTTAACTGATAAAGTCGGCCTCGGGTGTGTCTGGCACTTATTAAGGTAAACGCATGGGATGGTGATGACAAAGGGTTAATGGGTAAGAGTACCCCAAGCATGGATACATTTCCACAAAGAAAACTTTTTTACACACATCATTAAATTGAATGCAGACCTTTTTGTTTGGATGGTTGTAATTATATTTCCTTATAAACAATGGCTTATATCAAGTGTGCAAGCACACAATAGTAACATTATCAAAGTATTTCACTATGTTACAATCAAATGTGCAGCTTTTTCAATGTAACAAATGGCTCTGTGTCCTTATTTCTAACCCCTCAACAACTGTGCTATAAGCGTTCTCTTGCTTCACCATAACACAGTTTGATGCCAAGTCCAAAACATGTCTGTTATCAGAGTAGCTAGTGAGATAAAGTCCTAGTATTTATGGAAAATACTCAAGACTCGAGATTGTAATGGTTAAATATAACAAGTTCATAAATACAAGTAAATGTGTGTAATAATCATTAAGCTAGATTTATAATATAAACAATGCATTAGTAAAATATGCTACCAAGCCCTGTAGTCTTAAAAGGTCACGATTATGTGCATCCATAAATAGACCGCATTAAATAATTAGACAAAATCATATTTCATCGAAAACTAACATAGCCCGAGTTCATGAATACAGTAATAATTCATCCATTACTCCCTTCCTGAAAAAGTTCAAAGATCAATTTCAATGGAATATTAGAATAACTGTGGCAGAATCATATAACCAGGACAGGAGGAATGACATATCACAAGTAATGCCAGAAAAACTTCCCAATGTTATGCTGACCATTAAACTGAAATCTCAGAAATCCTCACACCATATCACTCACTGAAGTTTAATTACATATAAAATTAATGGTCATTGATACATTGGAGCACTCACAGCCAGTCCACAGATTGCCGACACCAAGGGCCTTTCATCACAGAGGATGCTTCCCTCACAACACTACGTAATCTCAGTCACATTGTAGCACCTTTCCAGATTTAGTCATGTCTGCTTTCAGCACCCACCTGCCATTTGGCAGTAACCCATAATAATATCTTGGATCCAACTTGTCCCACCATTTAAACTTGAAAAAAATACCCATACAAAACTGAGCTCTTACCAATGTATGTCTACCTCTTTCAATGTCTGCCATATGTACTGCTCATACTTTCTTCTCATTGCACTTTCACAAAATCAATCTCCTACATTACTGCCAATGTAAGTCTAATTCTCGATCTGAGAGATTGTTCTACAAGGGCCATATTAAAAATCCATGTGGCCGCACAAGATTTTAGTTCTTCTCTTGTGGCTGCAGGTAAATGTCCTAGTGGTCAAACTTAAAAATCGCTGTACCAAGACAGCAAATAAGTGGATTAATACCTTGCAGTCCCATGTTCTTAGTGCTATTAGACATGTCATGTAGCTGGCCATGTTTTAAATTCTCCCCAGCTCCAAATTGCACATGAATGGAAAAGTTGCAGAGTAGACCATGAACTGAAACGGCTGCAGCTACAATTTTATTGACCTTTAGCAGGAACAGTACTTCAACAGGAAGTACTTCCTATTTAAACAGGAAGAGAGGGATATATTAAAATAAAAGCTATGATGGAAGCTTTTGGAGTATTTTTATTAAAAAGTATGAATTTTCCCATAAATGTGGGAATTCATGAGAGTTCAGTCATTCTGCAACTTCTCATCTTCAGCAAAGACTTATTTTCTGCAATATGTAGAATTCACTGTTTGCAACATTTTACCAGCAGCTAATTTTCACACCACCTCACATCTATTCACTGTGAATGCAACAACCCTTTGGGTAATCATCATCTGTCAAAGTAACAATTTAACAATGGCATACTGCCATGAACACCTAAATTCTTGGGCAAAATTTATTAAGGTCGGAAAGACCCAGAGCTGAATTCACTATAGCCCAAAGTGAGGTGCGGAGTGTTCACCTCACTTTGCACTGACTGATCTGCTCTCACTGATGTCCTGCACACGGACATCAGTGAGCACTTTAAAGGGATTCCAGTCTCGGCAAGAGCAAAAGAGTTGCCTCTTCGAGACTGGAATCCCTTTAATGTGCTCGCTGATGTCCGTGTGCAGGACATCAGCGAGCGCAGATCAGTCAGTCTGAAGTGAGGCGAACACTCCGCACCTCACTTCAGACTATAGTGAATCCCCCCCCTAGAGCAGTCTTTCCGACCTTAATAAATTTCCCTAGCGAAATTTCATTTTATTCTTGCACGATTTCATTTGAGATAATAAGATCAAGTTTCACAATCCTGAATTTTCTACATTTTCCATGGAAAGGTAGCCTTGCTACCAATGTAAAGCATGGTTACCTTTCTATGTAAAAAAATTC
>WMED01011898.1:0-15042 GCA_019650415.1 Pipa parva
CCGGCGCTCAGCTGAGCCGCGGCTGTGAAAAGAGCCACAGTGAAGGCTCAAAAGAGCCGCGGTTTGCCGACCGCTGATCTAGCCAATGATCCATGCCCTGTGACATCTAACCCATTAACATTGAGTTAAATCTTTGTCATACAGCAGGTTGCAACATTTGTGTAATTTTTTTCAACTCTGCTTACTAAGTGATAATTTTCAAAGAAGCAGGTTTATATTAATAAAGAGGAACTAAAGCTCATTTTGTCTGGGGGTGATTCTTAAAGGAAAAGTATAGTGGCGATATAACTGCCCACATACATATAAAACTCCTTTATACTAAGCTAGCGAACACAAATAGTTAAAAAACAAAAAAACGTGTTAGGGAAGAAATAATATTTGCTGTTTATTTTGTTGACTAGTTCTAATGAGAGCTGAGATTTTGTGTCCCCCTCCCCTTTCCCTCTTGCAAGTTAGGAAACAGGAGAAAAAAAAGCTGCCTGTCTGCTATTGGTTAAGCAGTGTGCTGACCATTAGGACTCATCAGTCAAGCTTGTTTAGATTTCTTCAAGCCATGGAATGCAGGAGATGCTCCCACCTTGAGAAAGCTAACTTATGTGCAGGCGTTGCATTACATATTAGGCAAAAATGTACAGGGAGGGTACCTTTTCATGGAAAACTGGCCAGTACACGTCACATACACATTTCCGGGTGCAGGAGTTTCTCAGTGCTGTGTAATAAATCATCCAGCTTCACATGAAACATCTACTGGGGAGAGACGCTTCTCTCTAAAGTATAGTACTGCATATGTAAAGATGTAATTTGACTATAGTTCCCTTTTAAGGGGGGGAGATACTTGGAGTTTTACTCTCCAGCACTGCCTCTTGCTGTAACTATCAAGCAATATCTTCTGCTCTGCGAAGCTCTGCAATCCTTTTCACTTCTTGTTGAAACCCACTGAGGTGAGCATGCTTAGAAGCAGAATTTTGATGTAAAGCTGCTTTTGAGCATGCTCACCTCTGAGTTTGAACAGGAAGCGAATCGCAGAGCAGAAGACATCAGCTTGATAGTGACAAAAGGAAGCAGCACTTGAGAGTAAAACCCCAATTGGTAAGTATCAACCCTAATCCCCCCAGACAAAATGAGCTTTAGTTAGTTCAGCACTGCTAGAAGAGATGATTTGTACTTCTGTGCCTCACATAAAGAAATAAATGGAAACCAGCAAGCAGAACAGATGCGGGTCTTCAGCGGAAACCAATTATCTGAAACTGTTTAACAGGATGTTTCCCTAATTGTAGAAATAATAAATGAAAGAGGCTTTCCCTAGCAGATGAAGGCCATTTGATTGCTGCACCTTTCCTATGAGAATAAAAGGAAAGTAGCTAATATAACTCCATACTATTACTCTTGTTTGAAATGGAGGTAGATTGGGGTATCTGATCATGGCCGCTTTTTGTTAATTTTC
Organism: Pipa parva; assembly: GCA_019650415.1. Classification (NCBI taxonomy): domain Eukaryota; kingdom Metazoa; phylum Chordata; class Amphibia; order Anura; family Pipidae; genus Pipa; species Pipa parva. Next base: position 1,445 of record WMED01011898.1, read on the forward strand.
TTCAGTAAAAGTATGTCTCTAACAAACAAAACTTTCCCACAGCTAAAGAATACATGAGAGCGTTTATCCGACCTGTCATGCAAGAGCTCCTTCATATAGTTAGGGAGACTGAGAATGATGACCTCACCAATGTTATTCAGAAGATGATCTGTGAGTACAGCCAAGAGGTGGCGCCTATTGCAGTGGATATGACACGACATCTAGTAAGTGTCAAATAGGTTGTCCTTTATGTATCATATTATATATAGATTTTTTTTATATATATTTTCAGAAGCCAAGCAGGAACGTTCTGTTAAAAACCTACTGCTTTAAAAGCAGAATTAAAGCCGCCTCTTCTCTGCCACTATCCTGACATCAGTGCCAGCTAATGGTGGGATATTATGATCATGTATTTGTGCAGAAGTGCAGCAGTCATAAAGCATTTCTGAAGACTGCACATGTAACCACCGGCAGTCCTGATGTCAGGATGGGGGATGAGAGTGGAGCTAATTCTTGTTACAGAGATCAGCAATTACAGCAGACCATGTATTCTCTAGGCCAGTAAAAGCGAACCTTTTTGGCACAGAGTCCCAAAAAGTGATGTCACTCACCAGCGCCTTCCCCCGAAGTGCAGGTGCTGATGAGTGATGTCATCGTGCCTGTGTCAGGGAAGAACTCTGCCAAGGTTATCCTATATATATATATTTTATAATCCATTATCCATAATGCTTTATGTGTTTGTCAGTCAACATACTGCCATAACCATCTGCTGCATTGTTTGCATTAACTATGTCTCTACAAAGGCAGAGATATTTGTCAAAGTCCTTCAAAGTGATGAATATGATGGAGTGGAGGACAAGACTGTGATGGCTATGGGCATCCTGCACACAATCGATATTGTCTTAACTGTTATGGAGGATCACAAGGAGGTAAGGGTTCACTGGATTCTGGACATATGATAATTACCCTTATTTATTTGTTTTACTGTGTTATTCTGCTGTACTTCTCCATTTAGTACAGGGGTGGGTAAACTACCGCCCGCGGGCCAAATCCGGCCCTCCAGAAATCAGAAATCCGGGACTGGCCCTCGGGATGATATTAAAATGGGGGGTGTGGCCTAGTGCCATGGGCATCGGCACGGCCCCCCCCCCCCCCCCCCCTCGAAGCCATTGGGCCGTTCATGCGGCTTAAACATTTGCCCACCCCTGATTTCGAAAGTATTGCAGTAATGCATTCCAGGACTAGACCAGTCAGTAGGCAATCTTAAATTTATAATGTTTACATGCAGACTAACCCTTTAGCCAATCAGAGTATTAGAACACAGTGCTAGAATGTTCAGATTGCCAATATTTAGAGCCTAATGCAACAAAGTATTTATGTAAAATTCCCCACTATGAAAACAAACTTCTTTTTTTACAGGTAAAGCAGCAACTGGAGGGGATATGCTTACAGATCACTGGTCTGGTCTTGCAGAAACATATCATAGGTAAAGTACTGACAATGCCATATTATGTTTTGCATTTGTTGCAACTGCTCGGAATGACAGTTTGTATTATTTAGCTGGTAGCAACAAACAGCATATGTTTGAATGGTTGGTGAGCCACTATATTATGTGTTCAGCTCACAATGTTGAAATATCTGTTCTTTAGCTGTTACCAGTCAAAAGTGTGTAAGGGGGTGGTGGTGTCATGGCTGGATTCTTCAGTCAGATCATTCTAGGTTGTAAGTGTTAAAAGTGGAACTAAAGCTCATTATATCTAGTGGTGATTCTTAAGGGGGTGAGCAACTTCAGAAGAGGTATTACACCAGAATTCTGCTTCTGTGCATGCTGACCTTAGTGAGTTTGAAAAGGGAGTAGGAAGTGAAGAGAAATGCAGGGGGTTGCGGAGCAGAAGATATTGTCTTGCTACTGAGTGCAAGGGTAGCGCTGGAGAGTAAAACCCCTATCTGTAAGTATTTTCCCCATTAAGAATCACCACTAAATAAAACAAGCTTCAGTTCCCCTTCGAGGATATGACTGTAGCACACTGGAATTAATGATTATTATATCTGTGCAGAATGTCAGGTTATAATAATAATAATAATAATATGTCTTTTGATAAATAGGGTCAAATGTTGTCTGTTTATAATTGTAACTAATTTTTTTAACCATTCATTACAGAGTTTTATGAAGAGATCTTGTCTTTGGCCTATAGCCTTACTAACCAGACTATCTCTGCTCAGATGTGGCAGTTACTTGGGATCTTATATGAAGTCTTTCAGAGGGACTGCTATGAATATTTTACAGGTCTGTTAAAAGTCTCTGCACACTGCCTCCATCCACATTCTCTTCTGTCAGTCTTGGTGGAATTTCTCACTATCTTCGAGGTTATTTTCAAAGAAAAACTTAGAGCAGGCTTGACGTCAGCATCTGGTGCGTACAGTCCACAGGGCTTCTAAATAATATCGAGCAGGAAATTAGTGTGATTCTCTGTTCCAAGTCAAGCTACATTTGTATGTTAATACTGTGTGTTAAGGCATCTCAGTCCCTGTCTGTAATTGTTTTTTTCTGGGAATATTTGACAGGTATAGCTAGTAACAGAGAAAGAGAGATGGAAAGCAGGTCTAGTGAATTGGTGGCTCCTGCTAGAAATTAGATCTTCTAAACTAATAGGTACTACTGGATTAAAGGAGAACTATAACGTGAAATGGAACTTATGTGTTCATGTCCAGCAGCAGCACACTAACAGTACTGCTGCACGATCAGCTTCCATATCACAATCCTATGCCCAAGATTGTGAGATGAAAAGCTCCCTGATGTGGCTCATTTTCTTCCTCTGTATCTAAAAGTAGACTGTCCCAAAATACCTGCCCCTTCCTCAGTTTGTCAAAACAGCCCATGATATGCATAAGAAAACGTTTTGCCGAACTGAGGAAGGGGGTCGGGTACTATGTGACTATCTACATAACATACAGAGGGAAGAAATGAGCCACATCAGGGAGTTTTGCATCTCACAATCCTGGACATAGGATCATGAGATGGAAGGTGATTGTGTAGCAGTACTGTTAGTGTGTTGCTACTGGACACAATCAGGAAAGTTCCATTTAACATTATAGTTCTCCTTTAAGAAGGGTAACATGTATGTTATAGAAAGGGGGACTTACCCAAAGTCCATATGAAGATAATGATGATTGAATGATCATTTGTTTACTCAGATGGCAACAGACATGCATCAGATTTACTGCTTTCAAGTAGGTCTTTAGTTTTCACAGCTTTATACATTGGTGGAGTTTGTGCTTGTATGCAGATTTTGTCAAAAGTGAAAAAAATTAGATGCGACTGCTGGGAAAGTATTGCATTGGCATAAGTAGACACAATAGGGTAAAAAGCTGTTTTGAGTCCGTTTCTTAGATTAATGGCATTTGATACATTACCCCAATTTTTTTTTTCTCCCCATCTTCCACCCTTAGATATGATGCCGCTTCTTCATAATTACATCACAATTGATACGGATACTCTGCTTTCAAACCCCAAAAATTTGGAAATTATTTACACCATGTGTAAGAAGGTAAGTACCATACTCCCTTTAGAACTATGGGACTGCGGGCATTATATTGCAGGTATAGTGGCCCCTGAACTTGTCATCTGCTACTGGGAAATGGCAGGAAAGAGTTTAGCAGTACTGTAAGGATATGTCATAATTCCCTGTCTTTATTTTAGGTACTGACAGGGGATGCTGGGGAAGATGCTGAGTGCCATGCAGCCAAACTCCTTGAGGTCATTGTTCTACAATGCAAAGGCCGTGGGATTGACCAGGTAACAGACTATCCTTGTTATTCATTTATAGCTTTTCCAACATATTATAGATTATATAGTTAGCTCTTAGTTCCTAATTTTCTCTCTCGGAGATATGTTAGCTCACACTGAAACGTATAAATAATACACTAAAAATAAATGTTTTTGTATGGTAATATATGGTGTGCATTCCCTTTAAAGGTCTTCTGCACAATTGTATTTTAAGTGTGATGTGAGCCTGGAAGACCTCCCAGGTGTCCTGGATTCGGAGGTGCAATCATGTTTTCTTTGTCCTATCCCTTAGCACCAGTCCTGATTCCCTGGCCCTATACCTCATAAAAGATGTTGCCGGCCAATCAGAGGACAGTAGACTGTGCTCCAGTGATGTCACTACAGGGGGTGACCTTTGCCCCACTGTTCCTTCTCCCTGGAATCTTGGGCAGAATGGTCTGTGCACAGGCTTCCAACTTAAATTATATGCTTTAAGCATAGACAGCTTGTGTGATTTCTGTGTATCAAATTTAGATGTGAATAGTCATCTGAAAGAAGAAATAGGAATGCCGTATTTTTTCATGATCGTTTTACCACTTTAGGGTGCTGTACCATCTAAGGCAGGGATGGCAAACCTATGGCACACATGCCAGAGAGGGCACGCAGAGCCCTCTCTGTTGGCACGTGAGCCGTCGCCATACCGTCTTCAGTACAGGCTGTGGACCCGATCTGAAAGTTTTCAGGCCGGATCCGTGGCCTGCACTGAAGAAACGCACACGAGCAGGGGAGTTCTCTTCCCCTGGCGCTGGCGTGATGATGTCACTCACCAGCGCCGGCACTTCAGGGAAAGCCCTCATTGGTGACCTCACCTTTTCGGCACTCTGTGCCAAAAAGGTTTGCCACCCCTAATCTAAGGTATGGCCCTTGCTATGGATCTGTTAAGAGGTCTCCTACTCATAACAGTAAATAACGACAGGTGAGCATCTGTCTGCAGAATAACCTATCACCAGATGTTTTATTGAGCAAATGAAAGTTAAACGTGGTGTAATTTCCCTATTAAACCCAAAACAAAATAAAAGATGGGGAAAAAAGCAGTCTGTGCTGCAACCCCTTACTTATTGGGTGTCTGTACACACAACATGTTTGTTTCCTATCATTCTATATATAATTATAATTTCCCTATTTGTTGCAGGCTGTGAATATACATATTGTTGCTGCCACTAGATGGCAGAGAGAACTTTGACTGTGACTATTTTTTGGCAGTTGGGTCTCTTTATATCCTTATTCCTTGATCAGAGTATTGACCACTGGGTTACTGCATATCCCAATATCCGGAATTTTAAACATTTTCTGAGGACATTCAGAATGACCAGAAAATGTATTTTTCTGTGTAATAATAAAGAGCTAGTAGGGCCTGTAATTTCTTGGCAAAGAAAGCTGGGAATTTAAAGTGCACCTGTCAGCTCAGGATTATTACAGTTTTATAAAGTATGTGACTTTATAATGTAAATCAAGTAATTAGCAACCAAAAATAACATTTGCATATTGAAAATACACCTACTTGAATCTTGTCCCAATTTGAAAGCATGGAAGCTGCCATTTTCTGCCTGAGCTGCCACTCAAACACTACAGGAACGCCCCATAACAAGCAGGCTCTCCTCCCCTGTCCAAATCTCACGTGCACTAGCATTATCAGGTTACACAGCATCATCCGCTACACTGTGCATCACCCCCACACTGTGCATCCCCTCACTTTTTTTTACTGGGGAGGCTCAAAACGCATGCATTACTTTGAGCTCCCAAGTCTAGGATCGCGGTCACATGACCGCGCACTCCCCATCATAGAGGTGCACGCGTTCACGTGATTGCTTCATGAAGCCATCTTACTTGTCAATCAAGTAAGCCGGCTTCATAGTACAGCCTCTCAACCCGACTTTCTGCTAGGCTTCTAGCAGAAAGTCGGTTTGAAAGGCAGAGTCACCGAGGAATAACTTTTAAAAGGTAACTATTTTTTTTAATTTATTTAAATGACAAAGTTGTTTAGTCTAGCATGCTATACTAGACTAAACAATGTCATTTTTTGGTGAAGAGTGCACTTTAAATTATGTAATAACAGAAGACCCTCTCTCCATACTGTATATGTACTTTAGAAGACTTTTCTTATTTTCTATGGCTTTTTTGCAGATTCAGGCAAGCATTCTTCCATTTTCATGCCAATTTGTTAATTAGAGGGCACCACTAATCATTAGAGACCATAGATCATTTTTTTCTTTGTGCTTATTGCAGAGACAATATATGGTATCTCTCACATAAATTAGTAAATGGCATCAATATGCATTGATTTAAATTTACTCTGAGGTCATACTGCAGGTTGTTTTTTCTTGAGCAGTTAAAGGAAAAATAAAGTAATCACTTGGTTAGTGTTTCCTGTAATGTGCCTTCCAGGGACAAATTCTGCAGAACGCTACATATCAATTTCCAACTTATTTGGCACTGGGTCCAGGGCTCTATTTCTCCTTAGGGCAGCATCTTTTGAGGGGACAAGTAATTTAAATTTAGTGCTAATTGTTAGCATTTAATTAGCTATTGTTAAATAAAAAAAATCAGGAAGGGAATTTATCAACTGAGCAAATTTAACAGAGGTCTAGTAACCCTTAGTAATCAATCAGTGGTTGGCTATTGTAATTCTAGTTACCTTATACCAGTGAATGCTAACAGCTGATTGCTTATTGTGGGTTACTAGGCCTCTGTTAAATTTGCCCAGTTGATAAATTCCCCTCCTGACTTTTTTTATAGGATACTAGACTTCTATAAACTATTGTCCCATTAATACATTCTTGTAATTAAGTTCCTGCCTTAGTAACGTGCCTTTTTTTTTTTTCCCTGCCTCAGTGCATTCCACTGTTTGTAGAAGCCGTGCTGGAGAGGTTAACTCGTGGAGTTCAGTCTAGCGAACTACGAACCATGTGTTTGCAGGTGGTCATTGCATGTCTGTATTACAACCCATCACTCCTACTGAACACGTTGGAACAGATACGCTTCCCTCACAGCTCTGAACCAATCACTGCTCAGTTTATTAACCAGTGGGTGAATGATACTGACTGCTTCCTAGGGTAAGGAACCTATTTGCTTTGTAATGCTGCAGCTCATGTTGTAAGCTGCAGGTTTAACATTTGCTTTAGAAATGTAGACTGAGCAGAGTCTGGAGGGAAGCACTGCAGTCCCAAAAGGGCCCTGTTGAGCCCAGTGTCCAGTTGACTTTTATATTGATGAAACAATTGAATAAATGAAATCACTGTGATGATGCAAGAACCCTTTCTACTTCACAGAGAATAGCTAAGCAGATAAATATTACAAGCCTTTGACTCAAAAACAGACCCTTGTGATTTAATACAAACGTGTCTGACTTGCAGTAAATGTGTGTACATTGCATCTTTTGTTACATATTCAAAATTGTTATATTGATTTTTTTCTTTGTATCTGTGATTGTCTGTAGAACCTAGTGAATAAAATGCAATTCACTGTGTCTTATTCGTAATGCTGGACACTTCATCTGATTGAACAAAGTCTAGATTCAGCCCACATGCTGGAGATGTTACAGGGAAATTGGGAAAGCAAAATTCTAATGTTGAAAGAATTAATTTCATCTTTGTTTTGTAAAGAAACAAACTCCCAAGGCAGAGTTCATTTGAAAGCTTTAAACCTGTCATCTGATACTTGCAGGTTGCATGACCGTAAGGTATGTATAATAGGACTCAGCATCCTCATAGAGCTTCCAACCAGACACCCCGCTGTCAGCGCTGTTGCGTCTGTGATCGTTCCCTCAATCCTGCTTCTTTTTCTTGGCCTGAGGCAAGTGTGTGCAAACCGAGAGCATCCAGATCATCGACCAAATTCCCGGATTCCGAAAGCTGAAACTGAGGAAAATGGTAAGGTCTTTGATTTCCTTTTTATTTTCCCCCCCCCCCCCCCCTTTTGGTAGATTTGGTTACGTATTTATTGTTGATAACCATTGTCTCTGTTTCTTTAAGAGGAGATTGCAAGTGATGAAGAGGAAGCCAATGTTTTAGGCCAAGCAATGCAGGAGAATGTGGGGGAAGAAGAGGAAGATGAAGACTGGGATGATGAGGTTCTGGAGGAGACTGCCCTGGAAGGATTTAGTACTCCTTTGGACTGTGAAGATGCCATAGATGAATACCAGTTCTTTACAGAAGCATTGCTGAGTATGTTTCTGAGCTAGTTTGTGGTTTAAACCACTGTAATCTGCCAGGGAGTACGTGGGGTGGAGGTTTGTGGTATATGGTTCTGTGAATGTATTTTTTTCCACATTCTCATGATATGGGCCATGCTTACTTTTAATTTTGTCTGGGTCTGTCTATGTTATATTACTTCATCAGTAAAGGACTACGGCTCCTAGATATGATATAAACTGCTTGGTATAAGTTCTGTCCACTTGTCATTCTGTATGCATTAAAGGAGAACTAAAGCAAAAAAATAAAGAAGTGTTAAAATACCTTTATATAGAGCTGATTCATTAAAGTCACAGCATGAATTGTGCTGTAATTAGCCGGCAGCTGATCATTCTTCACAGCGCTGGCTGACTGAGAAGCTAGCGCCAAAGCTCCTCCCGACTTGCTTCACCATCGGTGATAAATGCCTTAATCATCATCACGTTCATTGAGGGGGCCAATGAGAGCGCTCCCCGCAATGAGCGTGATGATTTGTGACGCCGGTGAAGCAAGTCAGGAGGAGTTTTGGTGATAGCTTCTGTGTCAACCAGCGCTGTGAAGAATGATTGGCTGCCGGCTAATTACAGCACAGCTCATGCTGTGATTTTAATGAATCAGCTCTGTATAAGGTAAGTATTTTAACGCTCCTTTATTTTTTGCTTTAGTTCTCCTTTAATGTGTTCCATACTCGAATGTAGTCCATGAAGGCAGAATGCACTGATATGATGTATGTAGAGTATCCATTTATATATACTCTTTTTTTTTTTTTTTACTACCATTTTCCTTGCCTTATACAAGCATAGAATACATTTTTTTAATGTGGTTTTAGATGTACAAAGCAGAGACATCCCCTGGTATCAATCCCTGACTGAATCGCTTAGTAATGATCAGAAAAAACAGCTACAAGAGATCTACACGTTATCGGAGCAGAGACGGAATGCTGCAGGTTAGTCGCTAAATACAGAAACACAGGAATGTATAGGGTGCAACCTTAAACCATCAAACTAGTAGGGTTGGGGTTGATGTTTCATAGACAAGTTAGGAAATTTGAAAGTTATGCACATTAGGGGCACATGTGAGATCAACAAGTGTGCCTTTTTAGCACTAATATATACAATATGCTTTGTTTCACTATTTTCCATTCATTCTAATGGATTATAGTGAGATTGTGATGTAGTGAAAATTTTATTCTTTTTACTTCCATTCTGCTGTATTTCTTATGGTTTTAATACATCTCTGTGCTTTTGTATTTTACAAAACTGCAAAAAATTAAAATAATATCACCAAACAGTCAAAAGATATTGAATATTACGATTAATAATGCAAGGGAAAATTGATGGAAAATGAAGACACGGAAAGAGGAAAGGGATGATGGGTAACATCAAAAGAAATGTAAGTTCCGGCAGTAAAGTAGTGGAATAAAGGAACTTTTCAGTCTTGTGCTTTGCTGTGCTCATTGCTACAGGTAAATGTTTGAGCTTTCCAGAATCTACTTTTTATGAAAGTGCTCCTTTAAGTTATGGAGACATATTGATCTGGTAGAAAGACCTAAGCTCCCTGGTACATTAAATGCAAATTAAATTCTCTGCAAGGAAAGGAATGTGTCTAAAAAATTTTGTAGTGTTAAAGGAAAAGTTAAGTCTCTAGGGAAATAACCTATTAAGATTAATTTTTCAATAAAAAAAAAAAAATTCTGATTAACAGGAGACCAATCCCCCTTCCCCCTACACACAGCTACAGTGGTATAAAGCTTAGGATAAGAGAGAAATTGGTATTGTGCTTCAGCTTACATGTTCCAACTGTAACCTGCTATGACTGGCTATAGGATTATTTGCTCCTCCTGCATAGTTACTGAACAGGAAATAGTGTCAGGTTGTTTTCTCTCTTTTCTATTTCGTTATTTATTCTGCTAATACTATTTCCAAAAATGTCATTTACCTCTACATTTTTTACATGTATTATTTAATAAGTAGCTGCGTCTGCAAACATAACTGGTCCTTTAAATATTGCAAGCCCTATAGATGACACGCAAACCACTGAGTATAACTGGTCTATATTATATACATTACTTTAAACAGTTTTTGGAATGAATGAATAAGTAGCCAGATCTCTGTCCTACCAGCTAAGATTGTTTTTGGCATCCAAACTTAGCTAAACACACGTACTTGTGACCTTCCTCACTTAGATATGGAAACCAAACAGGATTAGAATTCTTTCCTTATAAGTATATTAATGGGAGGTGGCCAAGGTCAAACCTCAAGATAAAATGTTGTTTATGTAGATCTTTTTGGAGGCTCTGATAATTTATACTGCCACCTGTGTATGTGCCATACTATCACACTTAAAGGAAAACTCTCATTATGGGAATATGTCGCCAAGGATGTTAAAGGAACAATAATGACAAAAAAACTTCCCAGTTGGAATGGTCATTCAAATACAGCACTTTGTAGAAATGTTATCTTTGAAACTGAGCACTTGAATTTTATCTCTTTCTGTCTGTCTATTATGTTTACTGATAGCAGCTATGTTGTTAAACAAACCTCAGGTATACACAGAAAAGTGGCTCCAATGCCTAGTTAAAGGATCTGTAAACCACAAATGTTTCTGATCTTGCCATGGTTATGTAACCTGTTTAGCGCAAATGCAGTATCCTAGAAGCAATACCTAACTTATGTTCTTTTCTCCATTCCAGTTTCCCGAAGGACTGAACAACAGCAGCAGCAGCAGCTTTCATCACAAAGCTTTTGCGGAAATCTAGGAAGCCAGTGAACATTGCATTGGGTGAAAGACTTGAGGCTGCTTTCATTTGCAGGTTTTGTACAGAGCATATTGACTTATTAGGAACTGAACGATTCATTAAAATGTAATATTTCCAAAGGACATCAGCATAAAGCTGAAGCAGATGTTCATGATATGGCTGGGAGTGCCCATGTTTGAGTTCTCATGGAGCAGACAGAAGATATAAGAGTACTGATCGCGGACTTCACTGGAATATTTTTTGTTTGCACATGTTTCCAGAGCTCCTCCTGACTGATTCCTGTTTTTCCTGCAGTGAATATTGCAGGTCTACATGTGAAAATTTTTTCCCTTTGGTTTGTGTTGCTGACCCTAAGAATTTGAGCCATTGTTTGCAGGAAATTCTTGGGTTCCTACTTCCTGTTCACTACCACTCACTGTTTAGCAGACATTACTAACTTATTTGCATCTTCTAATGTAATGAATTTGTCCACTTTATCAAAAACAAATGTTTAATTGCAGGTGGTACATGAATTATTAGCAGTTAATTACAAATTAATTGATTATATTTTGCACTTCTTAGTAAGTCTAATTATTTCAAATTCTCCTGTATTCACTTGTTGTTTGAATGATAAGTATATACAAAGACAACATAAACATGCGCAGCTACCTATCCAGGGGGCAAGCATGATTTGTGTGCAAAAGGGCACTAAACCTTAAAATTTATATTTTGCATGGGAGGACTATTAGTGGGTTTTGGATTTTTACACAGTTGAATGATTGTTACAGGCCCTCAGACTCTTTACCTCTAAACAGAAGATTTGAGGCGAAATCTATTAAACTTGCAAAGACCGCTCTCGGTCTTTCCAAGTTTATCGAGCAGGATCTCGCATTGTTCTCGCAAGATTTTTTTTCGATCGAGTTTTTCAATCTCAATTTTTCGATGGAAAGATATCCATACTACTAATGTAAAGTATGCCTACCTTTCCATCGAAAAATCGAGATCGAAAAAATCTTGCGAGATCTCGCTTGATAAATTCAGAAAGACCAAGAGCGGTCTTTCCAAGTTTAATAAATTTCGCCTTTAGTGTTGCTGCTCACAGTGGACCTGTCATATCAAGAAAACATTGCGGGGGGGGGGGGGGGGGGGGGGGGGGGGGGAGGCGTGAACCTTGTGAGCTGAATACTGCAAAGTGTTCAGTTCACAGGTGTAGATTAATTACAGTGCTTGGCTTTTCCTCTTTGGGAGCTTTCCAAGTTGGCAGGAAGTTGTCATTACAGCTAATCCAATCTCAATCCAGTTTTTTGTTTATTTGGCTGAATAACAAAGTTCAGCTCTGTATGTATGTATTTGTGTGTGGGTGTGTATATATTTATTTATGTGTTTATATGTGTTTCTATGTATGTAAAAGTATATGCACATTTTATGGTTTTTTCTAAGTTCTAAGCAGGAAGAAAGAAAACAAACATAATCTAAGTCTACTTCAAGTAGTTTCATAGGGATGATTCTAAATTGGAGTGGGTTGGCAGTGTAATACTCACTGATGTGCTTGACTCAACACCACTCTTGTCTTTTTCGTGCAGTCTGCTGCTTCTTGAAGCTTGGCAAACAGAGCAAGCACAGAAGCAGAAAGTGATTGCAGCATGGAGAAGTGCATCAGTAAGTATTTCACTCCTCCCCCTTCAGATTCACCCCTAGGTTCTCCTATAACTTTTTATAATAATTTAGACTTTCATCATTTTTTTTTTTTTTTTTTTTTTTTAGGTGTAAAATATTTTAGGAATAAATTTACCAAAAGTTTTTATTAGAAAGTGACAAAAATGGACGCAACTTTACTAATAAAGTGTGTTCATCAGTTGCTTCACAACGAGACGTCATTAAGTGTTATGTTACTCGTTGTAGTCAATCACTTCCTGTGTGTGCAGTTGTATTGCAAAAGAAAAGCTTTATTGATGGTAAAGGGAGATCTCCATTTAAGCATTTTCTCCACTTGCCTTAATAAACATTAAAATGTGGGAGAAAATATTGGGTGTATGGAAAATTCCTTTGCGTCATAGCTGCATGGTTCTATATAATATGAGATAGCTGATGGGCGTTAGGTCCCAGATATCATCTCTCTCAACCTAAGGTGGTTGGGGGCAGTGATTGATCACTCAAGTTATGGCTTACTGGGGGCGGAGTTTGTATTGGAGGCAAATTTGGTTTGTGATGTAATGGGTCTGGGAAATACATTTTCTTCCCAGGCTTCCCCCAGAAATCCAGTATTTCCTTAGAAAACCCATAGTCTCCAGAGAGAAACTGGCAAGTTCCCCAGGTCTGCATATTACCTATTGTATGATGCTCACTGGAACTGGGAGTTGCACTGCAGAGTCTATTTTTGGCAAATTCACTTATCTAGACTTCTGACTGGCTGCCCTTACTATCTCATTAGCTTCTGCTTCCCTCTGTGCGGCTTCCTTAGCCAGGGATAAGTCTAGTGATGCTGGTGATATCATAAATGATCCAAAAATAAGTAAGTAGCCTATACTCATTCCAGAAAGCCACTAAAAGATCATGTAACAATCCCATTCTAGATTTCACTGAATGACATTACTAGAATCTCTGATGATTCTTGCGCAATTTCTAGCCTAAATTTGACCAAGGATGGAATCATTGCCTCTAAAAATTTTGAAACTGTCAGTTTTGTTTTTGCTGAACACTTGTGTTTTGTGCATCATTGCAACTATTTAGGGGCTTATACATTAATGTGAGAATTCAAATGCCAAAGTGAATTCGCATAACTTCAGGTCACTGTACCTTGATTCTTTACTCCAGGGGTCTCAAACTCGCGGCCCCCGGTCCAGTGCTGGATCTGGCACAGAGGGAGTCCTGGCTGACTCCCTCCGTG
>WMED01011899.1:0-15042 GCA_019650415.1 Pipa parva
TGGACCTATGACTCCACAGCTCTTATTGTCCTATCTGTGTATGTAAGTCTTCCTCCCACTGTATCCTTGTGATATTTTACTTGTATTGTTTAATGAACTTTTCCCATGTCTGTATTATACTTGTATCGCTGAATTGTACAGCGCTACATAAATTTGTGGCGCTTTATAAATAAAAATATACATACATACAATAGGGTAAAAGAGAAATAGAAATCTAAGGACAATTTATATTATTCTTGCCCAGACATACATATAGTTCAGATACATGCTGCTCCAAGTATTAGTTTCTATGCATTTAAGTAGTATGCTCTTGCCCAAAAATCTTATAATCCATTCAATTCGTTTACTTTAGTAGAGATGTCCATTTTGAAAGGAATGACGTTTTAATTTCGTCCTTCAATCCCATGTAAATGCATAGTGTCATAGTGTAAAAATGTTTACAATTCCACACTGGGCATTATTTAGGGTATTTAACTTTTGTCTCTAAAGACTTCGCCTACCTTTTCTAATTAAGAAAAAACTGGTTTTCAATTCAAGGCTTTCTTCATGGGCCTCAAGTCTATTCTGACACATAGAAAATCATGTTGTTTTGTATAATGTGATCAGCAATCCACAATCTCTACGTATTGTAACACCCAATAATAATCATAGTTTGCTAGTTGTCAGACAACACATGTTCATTAATGTATTCTGTTACTATCTTTTGGTAAGTAGTAAGAAAGCACAATAGTTTTAAACCATCAATAAGTCTGTACCGTCAAATTAATAAATTCAGAATGGAACCTCTAACCAATAACAAAATATTAGCTATTTTCTTTCTTAGCCTCCCAGAGGGAGTTCAACATTTGTAACTAAAATAAATTATCCAAATTAATCTATTATGGGCACAAACTGCATTAAAAAGATTGCCACAGGTATTGGACTGCCCTTCTGATATACCAGGAAAATTACCACTGAATACTGATCTTGGTTGGGTTTGAGGCCCCAAGTGGGCACTTCTTGCAGGTCCCCCAACTTTCTGGAAAGCTCCTGGGAGACCCTGACAAGCCTCCCTTGCAAAGTAATCTTACATATAAAGGCCAGCTTGGGGGCCTCCCAGTGGGTTCGAATGCATTAGTCCGTTACTGCTTGCCATCATCTTTGGGAACATTAGTAACCATTTTTTATTTAACCAAATAAAGTCATAGGTTTGTCATAGTCTAAAATCACTACCAGAGGCAACAGAATCCTATAGTGAACCTTTGCCCACAATCATAGAGCCACCCAGCTACACACAAGAAACAAAGTGGTGGATGGGACATTTGCTGAAAAATCCAGACACCATACCTACACTGGAAAATATGCATCAAGATCTGAAGATTAAGCACAGATTTATTTCAGGTATACCGAAACTGTAATGAAAACAATTGAAGTATGATACAGCGCAAATTATAAAGTGTATAACATCAACATGTGAAAAAATTTTGTGAAATGAGTCCCACAATATGCAGCTCAAAAAAGGAAGTGTTTCACAATCCTCCTTAATGATTCACAAAGTGATAAGTATCTGAAAGAAAAAGCGCACAAACAATGGCACTATAGTGCATTACCCATGATACTTAAACGAAAATAGAAAAGAGGGGAAAACCCACAATAACCAAACAAGGTTAGAGCTCATACAAAAATAAAAAATTTTGTAAAAAATTTGCAGAAGTGATGATCTGTGAAAGTGTGAAGCAATGGAAAAAATCCACCATCCAGTGATCTATTCGTGTGAGCTTCTTCTCCTGAAGAAGCTGCAAACGATAAGCAGGGAAACGCGTTGAGATTGTATTGCTGTTTTTATGTACAATGCTTGCTCACTTCATTGGTTTGTGAGTATATTTTTAATCATTTCCACTTGAATTAAAGATGTTTTAATGTGTTACGCTATGATGGAATCCTTTCCTGATTTTACAACTTAAAGTTTGGGATCCCCAAGTGTGTGTTTCACTATAGAAAGTGTGGCATCGTTCAGTAATCCCAGTGGGACCATTATTTGGATAGCTGCCCGTATGAGAGATCATCTGGAGCTAATTATATGTGTTATTTACATTTGGATTTGGTGAGAGTTCCCATTATCAGAGTGTGCTCACACGAATAGATCACTGGATGGTGGATTTTTTCCATTGCTTCACACTTTCACAGATCATCACTTCTGCAAATTTTTTTAATTTTTTTTTAAATTTTTGTATGAGCTTGTTTGGTTATTGTGGGTTTTCCCCTCTTTTCTATTTTCGTTTAAGTATTATTGGTAATGCACTATAGTGCCATTGTTTGTGCGCTTTTTCTTTCAGATACCGAAACTGTGTTTTGCTTCTTGTAGTCTCTCGTGTTTAAATTATTTTGTCCTCTCTATGAAACTGTGACACAGGGCAGAAATGACAGCAATCACATCATTCTATTGGTGGTCTTCCTTTTGAAAAAAAATCAACAGGACATAAATTATATCTGGCTGTAGCTTGTATAATTCTGATTAAATATACACAGATTTTATAGGATCATGTAAGGTACTTACACTAAATAAATGCAGAAACTGTCATGGAGTTGAACTCTCTTACACAAGTTTACAAATGTATAAATGTTACTTTGTAGATGGGCTGACATGCAGCATATTGCAGAGTAATCAACTGGAAAATACTGCTAACAGTGAGACTTCTTTTTACCCCAGGTTTATTTTGCCTTGCTTAGGTCAAAAATCACATTAGAAAATAAAATTTGACCTCATTTTCCATCTGTCTACTTAGATCCTCAGTGAGTGCTAATAAGCTGGGAATCTATAAAAGCTCATTTAAAGTTAGGGCATAGTTTTAAAATTGATGTGGTAACCACATAAAGTTCAGCACAGACATTTCTTCTTATGGTCTCATACACCCTGCAGTTTAACACAGTGCTAACTAGCACTGTCCAGCTGTCACATTTAGCCACTGATAACGGAAGAAAAAGGCTCATTTAAGAATAGTGTTAAGAACAGAGATAAGACAACAAAGCTTTATTAAAATCAAACTAATTGATACATTTATTATCATAAATGCCAACATTTTGGCAATGAAAACTATAAACAATGACTTCTATGGTTAAGGTGTGAATCATTAATCTACTCCCAGCTTGATTTTGCAATAAGAAAATGTAATTTAAACTTCTGCAGAGAATGTATCATCACACAATGTCAAGAAAATCACATTAAAATGAATGTCACCCAAGGTAAACTTACTTTGCTGTGATCTCAGGGGGCTATGGAAGAAATTACAACATTTAGCTTAGCATCTGTTTCAACAGCCTCAGATAAGGAACTAGCAATGCCGATTTTATGAAGCACCATAACACTGTATCTGGCAGGTTTCTTTCAGAATAAAGGTTTATGGTTTTATTGTACATGTTGTGAAAATGCCAGCTTCTCTACAGTTTTGACAATTAGGCTGAAGAATAGTATCCCAGAAGGGCCACACACAAAAAAAAACAACAACATTTTTTTAATATGCATTTAAGTCACAGCTACCGTAGTACATTTAAAAAATCTGACTCAAAATAACTTATTTGAAGCTGTGTTATTTGTATTTAGGCAATGCAGTTATTCTGGAGCTGTATCCCATTTAGTGGGTGGCCATTTTAGATGAAAATGTTATTGATCTGGTAAATTCAAAATTTACTAAACTAAAATAAAAGATTTCATCAAGGTTCCAGAATGTCGAACTCAGAGAATTTTGGAATGTTTGTGTAGATTCTGGAATCTTTGAGAACATTCCGGAGCCTTTTTTTAAACATTTTGGAATCTTCAAAGATGAACCTTCCAGAATATTGGAAACAGTCCAGTATCTTCATAAATTAACCTTCCAGAACTTTTGTGAACAATCCAGAATCTTGAAAAAAAATTAGCATTCTGTAATCTTAAAAAAACAAACATTCCATAATATTCACAGAGATTCTAGAATCTTCAAAAAAATAAACACTTGATAATGCTTCCAAAGTTTCTGCAAATTGCAGAATCTTCAAAAATAAATATTCTGGAACCTGATTAAACATTTCAGAATTTTCAAAAACAAACATTCTGTTTCTTAAGATTCCATTTTACATTTTTGAAGATTGCACAATGTTTTTGGACATTCTGGAGTAACATAGTTTATAAGGATGAAAAAAAGACACAAGTCCATCCAGTTCAGCCTATTTTCTGCAATGTTAATCCAGAGGAAGGCCAAAATACATGAGGCAAGAGTCAGATATCCTCATATTAGGGAGAAAATGATTTCCCAACTACAAATATGGCAATCAGAATAAATTTCCTGGATCAAGATCCTACCTTCAGTTATCCAGTACCCATAACTTGTAATGTTGTTATATTGAAGGGAAGCATCAAAACCAGTTTTGATTTCTTTTATGGAATTAACATAACAACTTCTTCGGGCAGAGAGTTCAATAGCCTCATTGTTCTTACAGTAAAAAAAAAACCTTCTATGTTAATGCAGAAACTTTCTTTTCTCTAAATGTAGAGGATGCCTCCTTGTTCTACTTAAAATCCTTGGTATAAATAGATTGTGGGAGAGATCTCTGCACTGACTCCAAATATATCTATACATGGTTATTAGATCACCCTTTAATATTTTTTCTAGATTAACAAGCCCAGTTTTGGTAAACTTTCTTGGTACTGTATTTTACCCATTCCTTTTATTACTTTAGTAGCCCACCTTTGAACCAACTCAAGCTCAGCCACATCTTTCTTGTGCACTGGTTCCCAAAACTGCACACAATATTCCATGTGTGGTCTGATGAGTGCTTTCTAAAGCGATAAAATTATGTTCTTGTCATGTGTATCTATGCCTCTCTTGATGCAATTCGTGATCCTATTTGCTTTGGCAGCTGCTACTTGGCACTGGTTGCTACAGCTAAGTTAAGTTTATTGTCAACTAAAATTCTTAAATCCATTTCCATGTATATTTTTCCCAGTAATAAATTTACAAAAGAACAATCTGTCAGAAAAGTGTAGCGTCACTCAAATAACAAAGCTTTTTTAAATAAAATATTTAAAATTATATATAAAAATAGCAATTAGTCATCCGAATTAATGAATAATGAAAAGTATCAATCAATATTTTTCGATCGGGCACCCTTTTTCTATTCTATTCTATAGGTCTATTAGATAATATTAAGTCTAGTGGTGCCCCCTTCATACCTCTTGTTGGTTCCTGCACCAGTTGAGAAAGATTATCATCTTCAGCTATTGACAAAAACCTGTTTCCTTTATGGAATCTACAACTTTCAGTTTCTCAATTTTTATCTGGGTAGTTGAAGTTTCCCATTATTACTACATCATTGTGTTTTGCTACCTCATTTATTTGTCCTAATAGCAAATCTTTTTGCTTTCAAAAACTTTGGAGTCTTTGTGAAAATTTCAGAATCTTCAAAAGTGAATATTTGGAATGTTCATGAATTATAGGTAAAACTCACCCATAATTCCAGCACTGCTAGAATGACGGTGTGCAGGAACATTAAGTGGTCAATGCAAAGGCCCCTTTTTAGAACAAAGGAAAGTAGTGTGACTTTTTTTCTTGAACTACTGATAATTGTTGATAATGTAATGTCCACTAAAGTTTTACAATAAATATGTCCATATCGTTTGAGATTGATAATTAACAATCAGCGTTACTGACATTGCTTTTCACCATTACAATTAACACATTTGAAACACATTCTTTTTACCAGCACCTTAACAACTATAGTTATTGGCTAATGATAAAAAATACTGCATAAAAACTGTCTACTGAAGTAATTAGCATTCTCATTATGTATATGCCATAAAAAAACCAAGGTTACTGCTATACATAAACTAAAATCTTTTTAGCAGTCTAAAAAAATGATGATTTTTCATTGTTTAATGAACAAGTCTGAAACCCTGGTTACTAAAATAGATACATCATGTAAATGTGTGTATGCAAGGCAGACATATGAACAATATAAGTTAAGTATTCTATAAAGAATTAAGACCTTTACATATTAAGCTAATCCAGGATGTCAGGCCCAGGGGCGGTTCTGCGGTTCTGACCCTATTGTTGCTCTGGGCGAACCACCCTTTGACCTCCCCCCGCACCCTCCCTGCCTCCTCCATGGCCCAGCTGTCTCTGCTGTAGCACGTAGCGCTACAGCGTCCCTCGTCTCAGTAATGATTTAACTTCCTGTAAGGTGAGTCGTTACTGGAGAGAGGAACGTTGTACAGCAGAGACAGCCGGGCCACGGAGTAGGGAGGTAAGTGAAAGAGGGGGGCAGTACTAAGATAGCACCCCTCTTCTTCAGAGGGTAGGGACTAGGAAGGCGAGCAAAAGAAAAAATCAGTAGTGAGCAATCCATTATTATACGTTATATACGGGTGCTACTGATGGAGCTATTCAAATTTAAATATGTATACCAAGAAGAAGAGAAAGTAAGCTCTATTTTATAGTGCACAGCAATATTTTATTAATTAATTACATAAGCTTGTGAAACACACAAAAAATCACATTAAAACCAATTTAAAACATAAATAAAACAATGTAGAAAGAGTACCTCTTAGTTTTTGAATTTAAATATGCTTAAATAGATTGTTTCTAAGTGACATAATTATCTAAGTAAACCCAGTTTAAAGTATAAATACCGTCAGTCAGTCACTTGATGTCAGTAAGTCCTCCTTTAAAACCGATTATATAGTTTTGAAAATGGTGCTCTGAGGCTTCCAGAGTGGTGGAGGAGCAATTACAGATTGGCACTCTTTCAAAAACGAACCGAATGCGTTTCGCTGTCTGCCGGCTTCTTCTCGCGGGATTTACTAAGATAATTATGTCACTTAGAAACAATCTATTTAAGCATATTTAAATTAAAAAACTAAGAGGTACTCTTTCTACATTGTTTTATTTATGTTTTAAATTGGTTTTAATGTGATTTTTTGTGTGTTTCACAAGTTTATGTAATTAATTAATAAAATATTGGTGTGCACTATAAAATAGAGCTTACTCTCTCTTCTTCTTGGTATACAGACTAGGAAGGCAAGGATGGCACAGAGTGGGAAGGAGGTTGTGGGGGCAGCAGAGTGTGGCAGGAGGGTTGTGGGGGAATCAAAGTTTGGGGGGGGTGTTGTGGGGGAAAAAAGTGCGGGTGGTGGGTTGTGGGGAAAGTACAGTGTGGGAAGGGGGTTGTGGGAGAAGCATAGAGTGAGAGGGGTGTTGTGGGGCAAGTAGCCCAGAGGAAAGGGAAGAAGGAAAGAAGCATAGAGGGGGGCAGCAGAGGATGAAAAGAAACAGGGAGAGGGAATCAGGGGAAGGAAAGCAGCAGAGAGGGGACAGGGAAAACTTTACCTTTAAGAATTTTTTCTTTGGGGGCACACCCTAATGAAATGGCCTGCACATGCCTATGGAGATTATACAGGACTGAGGGAGAGTGCTTGAGGATGACATCCTACTAGGAGCACTGGGGAGTAAGACGCCTGCACTCTGCTATTACTTTTATGCAGAGGAGATGATGATCTGATTCTAATCCCCTGAGTTCCCAGACAGAGCAGCACACAGAGGATAAGAATCAGATCATCGAGCCACCTCTGCACAGAAGCACTACTAGCCTACTAAGCGGTGCAGCAAGCTGAGAGATTGAGAGTGGGATTATGCAGGTGTGTCAGTCATATGGGGGGGGGGGCAAGATTTCATTATTCCACCTAGGGAGCAAAAAACCTTAGCCTGGCCTGCATCGGTGACCTGGGGTATAACACTACTATCATCCGGCAACCAGAGGTCTCCGGTCTCCTGCTGGAGCTCCTGGGATATGCGACTTTACCTAAAGTCACATATCCCAGGAGCTATAGCTGCAGGTGACATCCGGGAGGCAGGCAGAAGCATGTTATATCTCAGCTCCGCGCCATATAGACAGGAGCTCCAGTGGCAGGTGGGCACAAAGAGAGGCAGACTGAGGAAAGTTAAAAAATGTCAGTGGTATGTGTTAGAGTGTAACAAGGGGTGGTTCGCCCAGGGCGCAAATCTAGCTAGGACCGGCCCTGACACACACACCACAGTGGCAGCAGAAACACGTTTCTATAATACTATTACTAATACATTTTTATCTGCTCTATTTTTTTCTCTTTTTTGTATTTTTGTGGTGAAGCGGCCCCCGACGCGTGTCGGAAATTTATATTGCTCCCAGGCCAAAAAAGGTTGGGCATGACTGCTCTGGATCAACATTGCAGTGTAATAAGCTGAATTGGATGGACTTTTTTCAGCCTTATAAACTGTTATTATGTTAGTGTTGCAAATATAAAAAAAAATCTTCCAGTCTTCCAGCAACTGATATTGTCCAACTCAGTAGTATGGGTCTGTAACTTGATCACAAATGTTCGGTAAAGTGGGCAGGGGCTAATGGCTTATAGCCATTGCCCTTGGTTTCTTTCCAGGGTTCGTTACCCACTGCAACCAATCAGCAGTTGGCCTTGGTAAATTCTAGTTCCCCTATACAAGTGAATGCTAAAAGCTGATTGGCTACTATAGGTAACTAGATCTGTGAAAATACTGTATTTCCCTTGTTGATGAATTCCCCTGTATGTCTGTAAATATTACTATTTGTGTGACCTATACATCATATTTAATAAAGCACCAAAGTGAATAATTAAGTTTTAAGGACCATTATCACCACAAAAAAAAGTACTCTTTAGATTAACATGGAAGTTATTCCTATGTGATAAATGTCAGAGTCTTCTTTTGAAGGTTGGAATCTTAATTTGTATTGCTTTGTTTCCTCATTCTATTTATAGTGATTGCAGCAATCTTTTATAAATTGGGCTTTCTGGCCACTTCATAAGTATATAATAGCTGGGGAAACAATGGCAGTTAGCAAGTGGTCTTTACTTAACAGATTTAAGATAGCCACAACCAGCAGTCAGAGATACAATGGAATCAATTAAATAAAAAATCCTCCTTTAAAGTGAATATTTTTAGAAATACGATGTACAATTAACTGCCATGACAGTCCAATAGGATTATTTTTTTTTTATATGAAATTTATTAAACTCAGAAAGACTGCTCTGGATCTTTCTGAGTTCACTGAAGGAAATCTAGTGAGATTTTTTTCAAGATTGAGTTTCTCTATCTCAATTATTTTGATAGAAAGGTAGCCATGCTACCAATATAAAGTATGGCTACCTTTCCGTCGAAAATTTCCAAAAATCGAGATAAAAAAATTCAATCTTGAAAAAGATTTTGCAAGAACAACGAAAGATTTCACTTGGTAAACTTGGAAAGTCCCAGAGCGGTCTTTCCTAGTTTAATAAATTTCGCCTAAAAGTCTTTTTAAGATAAATTTGAGCGAAATTTTATAAAATCGAAAATATCAATATCACGATATTTTCACAATATCAATATTACCAATATTGCGATATTGGCCGATTTTTACCAATATCAAATTTTAGCTGTATTATGGATTTTTCCATAGAAATGAACACATTAACAGATTTTGATTGAATTTCGATATTGGTAATATCGATATCGCTATATTGGTAATACGATATTGAAAAAATGGCCGATATCACGATATCGATATTTTTGATTTTATTAAATTTCGCCCTTAAAATCTCTCATTTACTAGACCTACTATATGTAAATATATATAATGCAATATTCTCTGTACTTTGTAAAATCATCCTTAATTTCCCCTATATCCTAATGCATTGTATTGAGTTTTGTTAAAACATATTATTGTGCTCAGTGGTGCATACTGTTATGGGATGTTTTCTACAGCTCTTCTGACAACATAGTCTTTTACTTTATTTTTTTCCCCTTCCTTAAACTCATGCCATAAATATATGTCCAGGAAAGCAGAACAAACACAATACGTGACAGACATGTTATTTTTTTTATTCTTGTGTATACCATATTTAAGAGCAGCATGGCTTTATTACAACAGCTAGACTCTGAATGGCATGAGCTGAGTTATGGATTTAACTGTTTATAATAGACAGTCCATTTAGATCATGTTTTAATATGATTCGATATGAGAATGCTGTATTTGTAATTACATATTCATTAATAAGTCTGCTTGCTAGTTGAAGAAGAACCACAGAATTTTTTTTTACCAAGTGATACTGCCCTTTTTCATGCATGAAGACAGATAAAAAAGGAATTTCAATAAGATCACTTAAAACATGAATTACATTACAGGCATTCTTTATCAAGAATATACTGTATATTTGTATTTGATGATGTCAGAGAGCATGTAAGAGTCAACAAACAACCGCATTTAAAATGAGGAACATCATAGATTTTTCTGTGCATGTGTCCTACAAAAATGGGAATTGTGATCACTATGTGCTATTTTGTGGCATGAATATAATATAAGGACATGCTCTGTCTGTGAAGCATCATGTTCTCTGAACAGGAAATCCACTGCACCCTGAAAAACAAGGAAATATTTATCAAGAATGCCATATGGCTTATTATTTTCTTAAGCATTCCACAAAGACTCAACAATAGCAGCTTATAGCAGATAATCAAGAACTTATCATAGAACAATTTAAAACACCCACTTCTGAAGTATTGCAGACATTCTTGCTCACACTACAATGATGTAATCACTAAACTTTGTACAGATGCAACTCACAATAGCTGTGCTCTTATGTTCAGGTGTAACTTATTTAGAGTTTTGTTTTAGTAAAGAAGCAACAGAAAACAAAGCTATTTACATATGTTTTAAAAAATGCTTAATAAAATTGAATAGGTAAATATGCAAAGTGAGAAAGGAAAAGGAGAATCAAAATAATTGTAGGAAAAGTAAGAAGTAGTGTAAGTGTAAAACAATCAGTTCTTACTGTGGGTACTGCCTTTCTTTTGTGAGAAAATGTTACTGTTTTGATTGTATTATACATCTCTGCTACCCTAACAAGCCAACTTGATTTGGATATCATTTAGGATCCTTACAAACTGTGTTATATATCCATGTTAATTTGATATGAACACCTGCAGAAAATAACTACTGACAGACATCAACAGCTATAAATAAAATATATCTGGAGTCTGGTATACAGAGCATATATGTTAAATGTTTAGTTCTAGCAGACTTCAGAATAAGTTTTGTGCACACCTCAGCCCAGATGGCCAATAAAGCTCGACAGATCTAAATTACTGCAGACAGAGAGGAGTCTTCGTTAAGAGGAGAAGAGATTTGTGGGTGAAGCCAATAAAGCTCAAAAAAGACTCTGCTAAGGCTAAACACTGGGGAGACAGACATAGCATGCCCTGCCGTTCTTTTACCCTGCAGACAAGGTATGACTATCCACTAAAAACATGAGGTTGCCTTATCATATTACTAGGTAGGTAAATCCTATCTAAAATTACCTTCCTATCTTTGCATTTTGGATACTTTCCAACCCTCAGCCAGTTGGAAAAGGATGTCTCTAGCTCCTCTGATTTTGGTGGACCAAAAACCTGAGTATGAAATCAACATATCCTTGACTCCAAGAACTCCAAACCTAAACTTCTATTTGGTTGAATGGGAAGTTTATTTTATGGGCCAAAGGAGAGAGCTTGGGTTACATCTCAAGATGTTAGGATTCTGACATTGAAAGGGGTTAAGTTCTATGTTCCCTCTGACCAATCAGATGGCCCCACAGGGTTTTTCACTGATCCACTCCCCCAAACCTTTGCCACAGTATTTTGGTTAGGGTCTAACAAGGTGATTCTGGTTCGTTTGTTAATGTTCAGTGTGTGTTTAAGCCTTTGTATTCTGGTTAGGTTACTTTCTAGTCTGTGTGTCGGCTAGTTTGTTTACTTAAACCTTCTGGCATTTTATCTGGTGCCTTTCCCCTGCTCAGTGGGTTAGGATTGAGTGTGTTTGTTCAGTGCTTCCCACTAGCTGTTTTCGCCTCCCCTTCGGCGTCCTGCTTTGCCGTTCAAGGTTTATCTGCGGGTGAGTCCCAACTGTTTTGTTAATCCGTTTCTTTGTTGTGCTTGATGTTAAAGGGAAATTTGCTAAGCAATGTTAAAGGGGAATTTGCCAAGCGATGTTAAAGGGGAATTGGACAAGCGATGTTAAAGGAGAATTGGCCAAGCAATGTTAAAGGAGAATTGGCAAAGCGATGTTAAAGGGGAATTGGCCAAGCAATGTTAAAGGGGAATTGGCCAAGTCTTGTTTATCCTGTATTAGCAGTGTTCCGTTGGTAAGGTTAATTGGGTGGGAATCAGGTGAAGAAGCTAATTAAGTCCTGCACATCTTGCTTAGGGGATAGTGAAGTACCCCTGAATTCTCCTGTCCCAACGGAACCCTTGCTCTTCAGAACTCAGTCCCCATTTATGTTATTTTAACCCCTGCCCTGTTAAAATTTATTTTCTGGTTAAAGACATAACTCGCTTTTGCCAGTATCCAGCCACTGGGGTCCAGACCTCTACTCTCTTATAGTTAGTCTGACACAAGATGTTCATTGTTAATTATGTTAATTCAAAGATCTCATGTCAAATTTCCCAAGAAATCAGGAAGCTGCCTTTGGAAACAGGGATCTAGGAGAGGGTAAATTTATCCTATTGAATGGAATGATGGAGCAGGATGATTTACTTGCATGCTGCTCAGTAGCTTGGGGTCATAAATGCATTGTTCCCTTGCATATGTATGGTGTCTGCTATACTGGCTTCTGACTCATCTCCTGCAACTTCTCTGGTTCTATCATTTATGCATCAGTGCTCTAGGGACTGCTTAATCCTGTATACAGTATACTGTATGGTGTTACAGTCCTGTGGTTTCTGTGTCAGTGCCTGCTTGTGTCTGTATATCCCATGTAGTGTTACATTTCCACTGTTACAGTCTTTAAGAAAATAAAACAAAGAAAAGTACAAATGAAATATAAATATATAGGAAAATATTCTACACCTTATGAGATGAAAGCAGTACATGTATCCTATTAATAACTGTGAGTAAATTTGCATATACCCTGATTCTGACTAAATAACATTACATGGTTCAGTGATCTCTACTTTCAGTACCAATAGGATTTCTACAAAAACATGAAAGAGAACTGATCCCTGAACTGACCCCCAGGGTGTAATTCAGCCTACTATCTTAGCCAAAACAGAATAGGACTAGCAGAATTACTCTTTGTTATCTCTGAGACTATTTATTAAACAAATAACAACCTTTTCCACCTATTCTACGTGCCCTGATCCCACCCACCAGTATCTATTTAGAACAGCATCAACATATTTAGTGAGATTGAATTCCATCACATTGTATGCTTGGCCTCGAGCCATTTTATTACTTTCCTTTGTAAAAGTTTTTTGACAGGACTTGTGAATGATTTATTATATCTAAAATAAATTCCTAGAAACGATCTCTTAATATGACTTTAGAAGATTTCCCATTACTGATGTACAGTATGTCCCCATTTTGATCAAAGTTCTTGCAAGTCATGATCGTCATACCTGGAAACTTGCCAAATTTTTACTATGGATGCTAAGCAAATAGTGGGGTCTTAGGGAAAACAGACACCCACACATTTCAGATGCAATAGCAGGGTCATCAATGAATATTTAGGTGCAACAGACAACAGTGAAAGGCTTAAAGAATGTTTAGGTGCAACAGACAACAGTGAAAAGTTTCCATGGGAGCAGACAGTTCTAAACTGCATGCAAATGCCAAATTAAAAAGCTTTAGGCTAGAGCCATACTGCCTGTTATCAGAGCTTGGAAGTTTCATGTGGGATAATTCACACAGGGTATATTGTTTTGCACAGTAGACTTTAATGAGCCTAAGTAAAAATGGCTGCTCTGAAAAATAGCCAGTGTGACACTGGCCTTAACGTTTTACAATGCCAGTAACACCAAATAATTAAAATGCCCCCTATGCTTTTATAACTGAAGTACTAAAGGATTTCTAGAAGGTATGATATTTTCTTTTAATAGCACATTAACTTTTGCTTAGTTGGGATTTCTAGGGCTCTCATGAAGATATGTTATCTAAAGACATTGTCCTTCTGCCTCACTAATGCTGTATGTTCTGTGTTTCACCCCCAAAACACACCACAGTTTGTTTTTATTTTCATTTTTTTTTAGTAAAATGTTATTTTCAAAAACAGCAAAATTAGTGAAAATGAAAAAGAATGGAAAAAAAACCACACAAGTCGCCAATTGAATTGTTTTTCTATGTTAATTTTAGGATTTGAATAATTTCTCCAGTGGGTAATCCTGATTCCTTTTTATAATAATAGCTTTCATCTTAGGGCAGTTACCTATTAAAGTTATTTATGTATTTAGGGACTTTTTAATGTACAGTAGTAGTAGTAGGATCTTCTGCACTCTTTCTTCTTTTATCTTTCACTGTTTCTTATTTGGGAAGGCTGCACCACAGTGAAATTCAGTGGCCATTAATACCCATAGTGTCATGTGATATGCTTTACAAATGCTTAATAAAGCCTTAAATAAATTAAAATAACTATGTACAGAGGGATTCAGTCTACCCTATATAAACCAAGGAGGTTCAGTTGAGGGATACCCAAGGGGGTTCCTTTCAAGACTCTATTTCAGGGGTCGGCAATCTATGGCTCGCTTGATAGCTGGATCTGGATAGCCGATTGTAACGATTGTGCGCATACAAGCACAACTCATTACAGTCTGCCAGCTAAATGCCGGAAGGCACTATAGAGACAAGGCTCTCTCAGTGCTTCCAGGCTCCTAGCCAATCTGGAGCCACTGATGTCATGTATGACATGGTTGCTAGCCAATCCAGAGCCACCGACGTCACGTATGACGTCAGTGGCGACAATTTCAAAAGGGGCTGAGCATAGCTGCACTTAATATGGCTCTCTCAGACAAAAAGGTTGCTGACCCCTGCTCTATTTAATATACAGAAATGCTTAGAAAGTGGGGAAGCTATATAGCAGTTGATTTTCTATTGGGAGGTTAATATAGTAAATACACAGATTATGTCAGGTAGTAATTGGCTAATGCATAATGTTAAAAACAGTGGTATGGCTTTGCATTATAAAAACCAAAAACCAATGCTGTTAAGATATACAGTGTATACTTACAGCCAGCACTGCCG
>WMED01011900.1:0-15042 GCA_019650415.1 Pipa parva
GCAAATATGGTAATTCTTTTAAATAAATCAAAGTCTCCCCAAACTAAAAACAGAACTGGTGATCTACACACAAAGCTACATGTATTTTATTTTTCCTCAGCAACCCATACATCCATAAACAATGGAGAGGGTGATGTTTAATATGCTAGAAATTCATTAAAAATAATAAACAATTCTATCCATATACAGGTACTTGGTCATTAGTGAAAAGATTTGTGAAGAATGAATAGTCAGTCAAGGAGATGAAAAAAGGAACTAATAAATTAACGGAAGACAGTTTTCTCAAAAAAAGATTTGCTACCTTTAAATAGGGGATAATGGTGGGTTAGGGAAGTTATTTTAAAATATGTATATATATATATATCTATGTTAGGAAAAAGGTTTAAGTAATAGATCTGTTTTTGGGAAGCACAAACAAAATAATCCTAGCCACAAAAGTTATATCAGGAGAGAGAAGACTGAACTAGTAATACTAAAATTCTAAGGATGAAGTTTACTAAAGTTGAACATTTTTTCAACCTTCTCACCCAATTTTATGTTTTCAGCCTTTTCACCCCCTTTCTTGCCATTTCCAACCCATTTCCCAGTGAAAAACAGGGGTGAAAATTTAAAAATGCAATTTTTTACTTTTTTGCCTATTTTCACCTGATTTTCAGGCGAAAAAAATTAAAAAAAGGTTTTCGACTTTAGTAAATTTCGCCCTTAATACAAACCCTAAAGCCCTTCAAGAAATATTAAGATAGCAGAAGATGGCTTTAATAACCCCACAAGGCACCTCTGACAAATGGAGAGCCAGTTTGAGGCCGGAACGTCTGGCTTCACTTAAAGGTTCCATGAAGTCCTTTCCATGTCCCACCTTGAGAAATAAAAATAATTACATTAGCATTGTGGTTATTTTTAAATTAAATTTCTGTTTATGATAAAATCCTGGCAGAGGAACCAACTTTACAGTTAAAGGGTATGTAAAGGCAGTTGAAAACCAAAGTGGGTTATTGGCTAAAGTCCGAATTGGTGTGAATTTGCCAGCTAAAGACAGTCATAATAGACCGCTACTGTCACAGTCATGGCTTTATAACGAGAATATTGTCGCAGTCGTGAATTTACCATGGAGATATTGTCGTAGTCGCAACTTTAAAATTGTCGTGGTCCTGCCTTTTACAATGGAAAAATTGTCATGGTTGCGAATTTGCTATGGGAATCTGCTGTTTGAGAATTTGACAGTCAAATTCTCACTTTAGTCAATAACCCCCCAAGGGTTAAATGTGTGTTAATCCTTAGTTTTAACCCTTTAAGTATGTGGCAGGCATTATATTTAGCTTATGCCATGAGTGAAGTGAAAATGAGTAGGTAGGAGTAGTTTAAGCTAAATACAATGCCTGTCACATGCTTAAAGGGTTACAACTAAAGGGATAAGTTTATTTACAATAAGAAACCCCTTACAGATAAAAATCTCTTGAATACCTACCAAAGGTAATGCTTTAAAAATTTTCCCCTCACAACTCAAACTAATTTTACAGTAAGTTTGTTTCAGTACTCATGGACTGGGACTAGCCAAGCTAAACGTGCAGTGGTGAGTTAGCTGGATGGTTTAGAAACGGGTTGGTTGGTCCACCAGTGAATAAGAATTCATGCTATGTTAATCAAATCACCAGGGAATAATTCTGTGGTTAAAAGCACACAAGGCACATTGACATAATGAAAACAAAGTGCCTGCAGTATGAGCAATTACTTATTAGCGTCCTTTCTTACCATTAAGATGACACCACACAGTTTCCCATTTATATTTTATGTCACATTTACAATCACCATTAAAGTCCATCTACAAATTTATAGTATGAGTATACTGCTGTATAAAGCCAGTATGGTGACAGCTTATGGCAGAGGATCTATAAAAAAAAAAAAGAACCAGTAGGATGGCAAAGGACCAGCAGTGATAAATGTAGAGAGCAGTGTAAAAATTAATTATGAACATTAATTATAGGTTTGTGGTTATTTATGCTCAAAAAAATTTAATTTCTTCTCGAGGCCTATTAAATACTAATTCAGTAACTAAATTAGTACACTTTATGGTCTTTAGAGTATACTAAGGGGGTTATTCACTAAAGTCTGAATTGTTGCGTATAGGTACAAATTCGCCAGATAAAGACAGTCACAATAGGCTGCTACTGTCACAGTCGCGTCTTTATAAGGAGAATATTGTCGCAGTCGCGACTTTATCATGGGAAAATTGTCGCGACTTTATTATGGAGAAATTGCCACGGAGTTGCTATGGGAATCCACTGTTTGAGAATTCGACAGTCAAATTTGCACCTTAGTGAATAACCCCCTAAGTGTAGAGTGTACCATAGTACTTTATGTTCAAATTAAGGGAAAGTCATAAGAATCCCTTGTAGTAGAGTACATTAATAAGTGAAATCAATTTAACTAATTAGCTACAACCATTAACTTTTCAGAACTTTGTTAAAAAACTTACAGTTGGATCACCACTGAGATCCAATCCTACAACCAGCTCACTGTGGGAACAGTAAAAATCTTCTGCAAGTTTAACAGTTTCCTTTGCAGCTGCAGGGCCCCCTCTTCTGTCGATTGATGGCAAGTATCTGCAACTCAAACGCTTATTTGTATAGTATTATTTCTAAATGTTTAAATGCTTGTATTAAAACACATAAAATTGACACCATGAACTCGGTCCCATACCTCTCCAGACAGCTTTTCTCAACATCTTCTGGCATTAAAATGACAGCTGCTGTATTTTTAGCCTGAGCTTTATTCCAGGCTCATTCCTCCTAATCTCCTGCACATTTTCCACCAGTGACACAATCTTAAAGGAGAACTATGTTTCATTATGTCTTCAGGTGATTCCTAATAGTTCATTAATTGTTAAACTAGTTATATCTACCAACCACCTCTTTTGCTCCAGTGCTGCCTGTTTCAATTTAAAACTGATCTTATTTTCGTTTCTAACAGCAGCATGATCCATCAGGTTCACTCCTCCCCTTCCACATCACTGCATGCTCAGAAGCAGCTTGAGCATATGCAGAAGAAAACAAATAGGTCATTTTGAAGTGGAAGCAGGAATTGAAGAGGTCTGAAAAGTAGGAACTAAATAAATGAAAATCGGCTTTTGTCTTGAAGCAGGAGGTAGCGCTGGAGCAAAGGAAGTGATTGACAAGTATAATTACCTAGTACTACTAGGAGCCTCCACTGGGCATAACTCTGCCAAGTTTAATTAAAAAAAACTAATTTTAGTAATGCATTTGCTCTCCCAGAACATTTTCTTTCAGACACTGATACTTGATATGCAATCATACTTTATATGTTTTCTTCATCTGCTGTATCCTACACAATCAGCCCTTTGACTTGGTCTTGTCAATATCACTTTAATAATATCCATCTTTTAACAGTTTTACGCTAATGAATTCTGAGAATAAACTTTGGCAGATTTCAAAAATGTATCAATTGAATTAGGTTATGAGAAATGTTTTATGAATATGTATTGTTGCTCTCAGCAGAATTACTTAATCTGTGGTGAGACTAGTAGTTCCTACTAGGGAAAAATGAATCCTCTAGCTAGAGAGGGTTAGATGCAGGGCATTGCTAGGGTGATTGGTAAGAATATACCAGCCAAGTGTTTTTCTGCCACCTTATATAGCAGCAGAGTATATGTGTAATCTGATCAAATAAGGGTTTAGATTATTAAATTAATCATTTTACCTTAAAGGGCTGTGGTTTCCCTTTAATATATTTTAAAGGTGATATGGTACTTTGAACTTTTAAAAGAATGGTTGTTTCATACAGTACTATTTAATGCTTCATGCTGCAGCGATACACATAAAACACCCCAATCTAATAAAAGCATGCCCAAGTTTGCAAATTAATTTTTAAGACTACTTCTCTTATTTTAAAGAAAACATTCCTATCAATGGTAGGAAAAACTACGTTCTACCTCATTACTGGTTTTGGATTTTAGCTAAATAAAAAAAAAGGTTTATTTAAATACAATTTCAGTGGAGCAAAAAGAAGTGGAAAAGAAAAAACTTTACAATAAAAAAGGAGAAATAATCTAATATATTCTGATAACAATTGCAGAATGTATTATTTTGGAAACAGACAATATATTGAAATTGAATAAAAGAAGGAGTTTTACCATTTTTTATTTCCTCTAAAAGCACAATGGGCACTAATGGAAAAAGCCGCATTACACTGCACGAAAAATGGTGTTTAACAAAATCTCACATTTAGTGTCATACCTTACATCAATATCCAGCTCCTCTTCCTTACACTGCTTGATACCTTCAAGCAAAGTTTCTATGTAGGTTCTTTTGGTCAAGCCTATAGAGAAAGACAACTTTATTAATTAACATGGGACATAACATGTTACAAGAGTGACAAGAGTGCCGGGGAAGAGAGGCTGCACACCCTGCAAGGAGACTGCTGCTGGAGTGAGGGAGACTAGTAAGTAAAATTCCTAACATTTATTAATCTCAATCTCTTTCTAGAGACACCTAGAATAGCCAGAATGGGTATTAAGAAGAGAAGAAATAGACAGAGACAAAAATGGCTGCTGCAGCACATTATTATGTAAATTTTATAACACTGCTACAATTAAAATTCTTGTAAGTAAAATGTATTTAAATACCAGCTGGAGTATCTCGGGGTGTACTTCGCAGTTCTAAATATTTTACCCCATCAGCAGCAAACTCCTTAATGACATCCTTGGTTACCTGGGGAAATAAAAAAAAAACAGTTAATTTAAATAGATTGGATTACTGTATGCCTACTGATAATTCTAAGAATCAAGCTAGTGTCATAATTAATTGAAAAAAAGGGTTACCTGGGTAATTAAAGAGGAACAAGCAGGTACTCTGGCTTAGGTAGAAGGAGCCTATTACATCACCAAGCACTATGTATGTTTTATTTGAGGAATATTTCAGAAACCAAAAATTAAATATTTCTCATGGAATTTGGCCGTACTCCATACAGCAGGGGTTGGCAACCTTTTCAGCTGAGAGAGCCATATAGTGCGGCTCTGCTCAGCCCTTTCGAATTCGGAGCCGCTGACATCATATGTGAGGTCACATGGATGACGTTAGCAGCTCCAGATTGGGTAGTAACCAGAAAGCACTGATAGAACCTTGTCTCTACAGCACTTGCCGGCAGATTGTAACAAGCGGCGCTTGCATGTGAGCACTGCTTGTTAAAGTCAAATGTAGCCATCAAAAGAGCCACATCTGGCTCGAGAGCCATAGGTTGGCAACCCCTGCCATACAGGGGCAACAATATTGCAATATCTATACATTTTTAAATTAATAGTAAGAGATTCACCTAGGGCAAAATTTCTTTAAGTCAGAAAGACCACTTTCAGTCTTTCCGAGTTTATCGCGTGAAATCTCATGTTGTTCCCACGAGATTTCTGTGCAAATTTTTACGATATCGATTTTTCGATAGAAAAGTATCCATACTACTGAGGTAAAGTATGGCTACCTTTCTATTGAAAAATCAAGATTGAAAAAATTTGTGCAGTAATCTCGCGGGAACAACATGAGATCTTGCAAGATAAACTCGTCAAGACCGACTTTCTAAAGACCAACTGGTCTTTCCGACTTTAATACATTTTGCCCCCAGTGTGATTTTAGCCTTTGGTCTTTTTGATGAATACAGAAACCCTTAAGACCATATTATACAAGTCTAATTCAGCGAAGTGAGCTCCGAAGCCTTCGGCTCACTTCGCAAATGGTATTATGCGCATGCTGATGTTCTGCGCGCGGACATCAGCATGCGCATTAAAGGGATTCCCGTCTCGGCGAGGCAACTCTTTTGGTCTCACTGAGACGGGAATCCTTTTAATGCGTTCGCTGATGTCCGCGCGCAGAACATCAGCATGCGCATAATACCATTTGCGAAGTGAGCCGAAGGCTTCGGAGCTCACTTCGCTGAATGCTGAATTCCCTCCTAAGTATTTTCTTGGTGCTTCTATATCTTTTCTAAACATAAAACAGAAGGCCCAATCTCTCAGAACATAATTAATTCTTTCACTTGTTTAAATGCAGTCTCTTCAAACTGTGAATCCTTTTCTGTTACAACTTGTTTTTTTTTTATCAATGTTAATTGTTTAATGAATATAGTACAGCAGTTTTATATTATCTATATATGTTGTATCAAAGGGCAGTGCTGTGGCTCAATGGTTGGCCTTGCAGCACTGGTTCCTGGGTTTATCCTGGACATCACCCTGCATCGTGGATCTTTTATGTTCTCCCCATACCTGCATGTTTTCTACCACAATCCAAAAACAAACTAGGCTAATTAAAATCTGTCTGAATTGGCCTTAATCTGCATCTTTCCTTGTATGACTTTGTAGGAAAATTAGATCAGGAAAAAAAATATTTGTGGTTATTGATACAAAAATAATACAAGTTTTTTAAATTTTTTTTAGAGGTACCATAAGTGCCCCTTTCAAGACACATTTTATCATATAGTAACAGAGTACACTAAAATACGCAACAAAATGTTCAGATCAGGTTGTAATAAACTGTATAACACCATACAAAGATCAGAACAGACAGTATGTTTTGGTTTCACAAAATATCAAGGTTTTCTCCCTTCTGAAGAAACCCAAACAGTAGCAGAATGAGTAGATCAACAGGTGTTGGAATGAGAAAAATAATAAACATAGAAGGCAACACAAAAGGCAAAAACAACTCTCTTCACTAACCCCTCCCCAAAACCACAGTTTAATGGAAACTGGAAAGATGATCCCTGACTTTAAAATACAAAACCTAAAACGTAATACTAGTAATAGAATACTAGTACATGCTGTACTAACTGTTCCCTTATAGATTTCTACTATTTCAAAGTTTCCTGCAATGACTCTTTATCCAAACAGATTTTTCCCTGAAGGATGCAAATCAGTTTTGTGGGCAGTGGGAAAGAAATTCACTGATTATAATGCAGCTGCACTCTGTAAACTATAGATTGTGCGACCCTGAGAAACATTTTAAAAAATCTTGGAACCCTGAGATTCTGGAAAACATTCAAGGGCACGAGACATGATCCTCTGCCTTCATGTGTCACCTTCCCCTACTCCAATATGTAGCCAAAATGTAGATTTTACAGTATATCAGTATAACATAAAAACACAGCAATTACTGTATAGCATGCAACCCCAAATCTGAACAGTAGAGGTCTATTTGCTAAATAACTAATGTAATTAATAAGAGAGAGAAAAGTGCAGGCTTTATAAGCCACATAGCTGTCATTTAAGTTGTCCACCTAGTTGCATTAGTATATGTATACTATTCCCTCATCAGCTGCTCTGTATAGTAGCCAGTTCGTTTATGATCCAGCATGTGCTTAAAACACATTGACATAATGTCAGTTGGACTGTTGATAAACTGAGACAAGATGGTTATTCACTAAAGTTCAAATTAGCCTGCCGCATTCGCAAACAGCTAATTGCCATAACAAATCTGCTACAATTTTCCCATTGTAAAGTCACGACAATTTTTTAATGTAAAGATTGCGACAATTTTCCCATAATAGTCACAACTGCGACAATACTCTCATTATAAAGACACAACTGTAACAGTAGCAGCCTATTGCGACTGTCTTCATCTGGTGAATTCGCACCTATACGCAACAATTCGGACTTTAGTGATAACCCCTTAAGGGGGAAATTTATCAAAGTCTAAAAGGTTTTTGAAGGCCTAATGTAGGAGGAACAGTGTTTATTTTATTATGCCAGTATCATCTATATAAAAATGCTGTTTTAGCAATGTAGAAAATCACTTTTTTATACATTTTTTTTACATCTAAAAGTTATTTTCGATCTGTAAAAAAAAATCTGCAAAATGTTTTATAAATATCCCCATACTGCAGTGTGCATATCCGGGACTTAGTAGAAGATGTTACCAGATTCCCACGGTTACAAGATGGGATGATGATTGGTTACTTTTGAAGATAAACTGGGATGTGGTCTGATGAAACTTTTTTATATAAAAATTGTAAAGTTTCAAAATGTACATTTAGGGGGGAATTCACCATTGTGCGAAGTGAGCTCCGAATCCTTCGGCTCACTTCGCACAGACTGATATGCTCTCGCTGATGTCCTGCACGCGGACATCAGCGAAAGCTTTAAAGGGATTCCAGTCTCGGCGAGACCAAAAGAGTTGCCTCACCGAGACTGGAATCCCTTTAAAGCGTTCGCTGATGTCTGCGTGCAGGACATCAGCAAGTGCAGATCAGTCTGTGCAAAGTGAGCCGAAGGATTCGGAGCTCACTTCGCACAATGGTGAATTCCCCCCTTAAGCTGGTATGCAAGGTCAGTCACTCTCATGGCAATGAAAGAGGTCCGAGTGTGATCATTATTTACACTGTACCTTCCCCAATCAGTTTCACTTTTGGCTACATTTTGAAGTAGCCAAATAAAGGAGCCACAATTTCCTACTGTTTTTTTTTTTTTTTTTTTTTAAGATGGCAGGGAGCTACCAATTTGTAGAACAAAATGCTGCACCTCCTGCTGAGGAAGTAAACTGCTACATATGGATTACAGCTATTTGGTTGAGATTAGCACACTAATCAGGATTGAAACTGCCTTATGTAGACTAAAAAAAATGCAAGGAAATTAATCAAACAGGGAAATTGTTTGCTAAGGTGTATTAACCCATATTAACCAAACAATTAGAGGTTGGCAGTAAAAGAACAGTCTAGTCTTGAATAGCCATTTGCTTTTTGAATTACCATTGTTAAATTACTTTTGGTATAAAATTAATTATGTATTCATTTTCAGTAGTTTTTAATTTACAGACATTTTCTTACAGAAGCCCCTTTTCTTTCTAAATATTCAGCTGATCAGTGTGGAATCTCATGCCACTTACTTGATTCCACAGGCTTGAGAACTCTGACAAAAACAGAAAGTAGTAGGTGGGCAGCAGATCTGTGAGGTCACACACCTGCAGGATTCTGATTTGTTATTCAGAATACATAAGCTTTCCGTTCAACTTAATGTCAGACTGAACTGCTGAATAAAAAGTAGGTGACAGAACATTAGTGAGAAACTGGCTGTAAATTTAAAAGAACTGAAATTAGTAAATAATATATACTAAAAAAATATTATACTATCAATAAAAATTGACAATCAATTTACTGTTAGTGAATAAACTGTTCCTTTAATTAGTCTATCTGCCCAATGTAATGTGGTTACTAGGGAATTGATGAACTTCCCTAACTGATCTTAAACTTGTTTCAGAACTACATGTCCCAGCCATCCCATGGTATCAAAAACTGCATACAGATACATTTACACACACTGTGATATATTGTACCTGACAAGTAAAAGCTTATCTGCATATTACAATACTGCCTACGTTTGATCCCAAAACTTATATATACTGCTGATTCCATGAATCTATTCTTCGTAACAAAACAGGTCCACTTAACAGACTGTTTTTTTTAAATTGTGATTTAAGGGATCTGATTGGAGGAACTTTTACGTCAGTTATCCTTTTAGCCCTCCCCAAGGTGACGAGATTCAAGTCAGGCATTGGAACAGACCCTGACAGGTCCACATTAGTCTACAGGAAACAACTTCATAAGTATCATTACACTACTAAGCTGTAACTTGACTTACCAATAAAATATCTTCGGCTGTGTTTGTGATTTGATGTATAAGATGAAACATTTGAAAACATCTGCAAAGAAAATATAGTCAAATAATCTCCTGTGAACAGATTTCCATGGTGATCCCTGTAAAGTCCTCTCCCCTTTTTTGTTCTTTTGTTTGTTTGTTTGTTTATTTATTGTTGTTGTTGTTAAAGCAAGGGTAAAAACTGTCAAAACAAGAAGTTCTACTGAAAGTGTTTTATTTAGCTTTATTGTTTACTGTAATTGTAAGACTGTATAAATGTAACTGTTCCTTAGCTAAGGGAGCTGTTAGGCCCTAATAAATAGGCACACACAGTGACATATACTTTGGAAAAAAAAAACATTTGTCAACAGTAGTCTATGTTTTGTTCTCCCTATTTCAAGTTTTGATGTAACTCCCACCCTTTTAGTTTATCTTCATCCCTCTTTTCCCAACCACTCAGTAATCTAATTATTTTATTTAGAGCCCTAACCTTTAGCAAATTTTTTTTCTTACTTATTTCCTTATACAATTTTAACCATTTGAAAGCCATAGAGCAAGATGATGGATTAAAATGGAATACAATTGTAAAGTACAGTAAAGGGTAAAGTAAAATAAATAAAACAGCGCTGCCTACATGCCCCATACACTCACACTGCTGTTGTCTGCAGTCTTTAGTCTGCCAGTAATAATGACTAAGTACCTCCTACTTCTTTTAGATTGCAACTTCTGCACTGCTGATTCCTGCCTTTGCAGTACTAGGCTCAGTTTTTGGCACGCAGCTCAGCGTGTTTTATTTAAGTAGGCACTGTCTAAATTATGACATCTTTAAAGACCAGGGCCCACCGTGATGTTTCTTATCACTAATACACTACTGCAAAGATCGGTAATACATTGTTATAATGCACTGCCAGCACAACAGGGAGGTATATTTTTGTTGTACCATGCTGTGAGCCAGCACAACTTGTGTGCCACATAGAGCAAGGCCGTGGGCATTTAAAACTGCTATATTGTTGCTAGAGTCAGTTTCCCTAGTAACATATCAGTTTTTTTAAGGAAAGACTGCAAGAGACCTAGGATAATATAAACAGCAACATAAGGAATAAAACATATTAAGACAAGAGAAGTACATAAGGGCATTAAAAAAAACACAAATAAAAAGAAAGATAATTACATAGGTAAAAAAAAAAAAAAAAAAAAAAAAGAGGATATTCTCATTTTAACTCATATCAACTTTCACTTTGTTGACTAGGGGCAAAAACACAGGCAATTATGCATTATCTGAAGTTCAATAGAAAAAAATGCCCTGAGACTGTCTGGAAGGGTAATTTCTGTGCATCAAATCAAAAATGTCTACAAACAGCAAAGAGATAAAAACCTACAACAATCACAACCACTGCTTGAAAGACCATCATTTTCCAAGTTTTAGGAATAAATGCCATGTCAATTCACATCAGGAACAGTCATATTTATTGTAGTAGTAGTAGTAGAGTAGAAGTATTAGCATTAGTAGTAGCAGTACCGTAGTAATGTATGTGATTTCATGAACTCCAACCCTTTCACCACCTGCCCACCTATCACCATTATTCTCCCCCTTTTCAGAAGCTTCTTAAAATATTTTTTTTATGTAAACAAATATACAA
Source organism: Pipa parva (assembly GCA_019650415.1). NCBI lineage: Eukaryota > Metazoa > Chordata > Amphibia > Anura > Pipidae > Pipa > Pipa parva. Next base: position 11,263 of record WMED01011900.1, read on the forward strand.
ACATGAATCTTTTCAAATGTACGACTTCCTTTTATATTTCTGTGTGGTGTTGTACAAAGCTGTGTTAGAGTCCAGTTTTTACTTTTTACACTCACATATTATCAGTATCATCAGAGTTGTGAGTATTGGCATATTTTTTCATTATTCACAATAGTCTCCATTCTTTCATACTCTAGAGTAGAAACAGCAGTGCAATGGCTAAATCCTTTAGTCAGCTAAATGACGGCTCTTGATGAACTAGCACATTACAATAAGAATCTATGTCAGAACAATCATACTTACTCTTCCAGTGTTCTTTTCTGCCCATTGTCGATCATAGTCATTTTATTTTTGATATCAAGTTGGGGTTTACGGGCCATTAACTTTTTCATAGTGGCTATGCTTATGGAACCATTCAGGTGGGCATGTAGCTCCTAAACAAAAAATGAAAGTCTTGAAAAAATTATCAAAGTTATTTCTAAACTACAGCTGCTCAAGAAAATTTATTTCGACTCATGTCGGCAGCTTTTAAACAAAAGAATTTAGCTGTTTTTTTTTCTTTTCAAGAAGATATTTAAAAATAACCTATGTTAGTTATCTTATTACAGACTTTGTCAGAACAAGTCCAATGTACTTATCATGCTGTTTTAGATACTTAAAAAGTATATTTAATATAGTTACCTTATAGGTTTGATAAAAATCCCCCACAAACTACTGCACAAATTGGTGCTGGTATGGCTATATGGGATAAAATTCTTCTCTGGACATTCCTTTAGGGGGTAATTCAGCAAAGTCCGAAGTCACCTCACGACCATTCGATTCACCTCGCCGACACTGGAATAGCTTTAAAGCGTTCACTGATGTCCGCTATTCCAGTCTCAGCGAGGTGAATCGAATGATCGCAAGGCGACTTCGGACTTTGCTGAATTACCCCCTTAAACTTTTTTTGCAACCCTTTAGTGATTTATTTTAAAAGACTAGTTAAGGTTATATGAATGAACACTTTCCCATCAATATCCCAGATTAATATCAAAATAAACTATCTTGAAGGCAGCAAATAAATAACCATTGGAATAAATCAAATATTTTATATTGTGGGTTGGGGAGTTAAAATAAATAAACTGATTCGCCTGAGGGAAATACTGTTTTGTTTTGGTTTTTTGCAAGTAAATATCAATAACTCTATAAGCTTAAAGTCATGTGGATATTTGCACATCATGTACAATGTTCTCATTAAGCAACTCATTCATATATTTTGCAGCAAATAAAGTAACCAATTTTAGCATTAGAGAGAAGGATATATAATATGAAACTTTGGATATAACAACTTCAGTTTCCAATCATTCCGCACAATCAATAAAAACACACTTATCCATAACCAAGGACCCTATTTATTTCAAAACATTCACATGTAAATTTTGTCACTTATTAAAATTAATGCTGGAACACAACAAATCAGGAGGAAAAAAATTCCAGTATACATGTGCGCCTCTAACTCTGAGGGTTACCTTGAGAAAAATGCAACTTGTGTGTTATTGTAACAATATTATTTTTAAAGATTTTGGAAATTCTTTTTTTAATCAATAACTATCATGCTGAAACAGTGGTGTATTTATTCATTTCTCTGTTTAGTTATGCTAAGTCTCTTAGGAACTGTCTGTAAATATAGAGATAAGATATCTTGTCCCCCTGAGGACACAGTGCTCTGTATAAATGTCACTCTGTTTGTCAACAAACATGTCTGGTTTTTTTTTTTTTTTACATACAGCTATTATCCTTACAGACCACTACTGATGCTATCAACACAGCAAAAGTTAGTAAGCCCAAACAAGTATATCATTCCCCCTCTATTAGCTGGAATTATTCCCATGGAATCCCAGCATAAATCACTTATTAAAACCAGAAAACATAACAAAAATTTCTGCAAAACAAAAGCAAGGGGAGAGTTACACCCTTGTAAGTACTTAAAGTGACGCTGTCACCAGTCTATTGCACTCTAACATGCATTAAAAAGAAACCTCAAAAAATTTAAAATGTCATTATGCAAGTGTGATTTCACTACGTTTTTAATCACAGTCAGTCATATAAAAAAAAGCATACAAAAAATGGATCTGACAGCCACAGTATAAAAAAAACCCAGTAATTAAATGCATCTGCTTTCTGTGTGTTTTGCATGGAAGGTATATTTTGTGTATCCTGTTCAAGATGTTGGTTATACAAACAATATTAATTCTGTCCGAATTATTATTAAAAAGATGAAGAATATGTTTTGTGATGAAAAAAAGAACTGAATTTTCCCAGTGTATACTCCATTTAATGTACATATTGCACAAACATTTCTAAACTTGTCTTTAATAAGGCATAACTGAAACACTTCTTGTATGAAATTAATGCATTAATAAAGATGGTCACTGTACCTGAAGTTGATTGGACAAGCATAATGCAAAGTCCAATCGGATGTGAGCAAGCAGGATTAAAGTGTTTTGACCCAGAGCTATAGAATTAAATCATTTCTACAACAGATTACAGCAGTTAAACCAGTGTACTGTATTGTCCATATAAATAATGTTTCACTAGAACAAGAAGTTCTTATTAAAGTTTACATCAGTGCTAATACACAGTATTTTAAATGCTGATGAGAATAGAGGTTCCCCCCTTTAATGTCAATTATCTCAGCAACGTATCACTGCTGAGAATATTTACAGCATGCAATAAATTGGAATATCACAGAAAAATAATAATCACAGTCAGTGCTACATCAGCAACATAAGCCAAGTCAGTTGCCTTACTTTTCCCATCACATTATTATAGTTATTATGATGGTTACTGAACCTGTCACAGCATTATATCAAATCAACGACACCGTCACTTAGATTTCTGTATTTGAATGAATTATTGACTTTCCCTAATCCCTTAATGTCTTTATTTCTTACTTGCAAACAAGATGCAACTAGTTGGACAAATCCATTAGCAAAGTTATAAGTGTAGAACTGTCTCTAGATAGTCTTACCACTTTAGGCAGGTCCCTGTAAAACTGCAGCACCCCTTCTCCAGCCATGGTACAATCCTTCTTATTCCCCTCTTACTGTCACATTCTAAACAAGCCTCCTTCCAGCTCTCTCTCAGCAGGCTGACGTCTAGAGCAAACAACCTTCTGATTGGTTACTAATATAAACATTGTTATAGGCTGTCTCCAGGTTCTCTCTGCCCCTTGGTTTTTGCTTGCCAATTCATTAAAGAAGAACTAAACTACCTACATACAAATACTTATATATAAGTAGTTCACTTATCCGCCTCTTAAATCCTTGTAAGGAAAAAAAAATCCAGTTTCACTCTATCGTCTCTGTACTCTCCCACTGAAATTTGCAGCCATTTTGAATATATTAAGCATGCAAATCCTAGCCTGTGACATCACTGCTGTAGTACTGGCAGGAAGCTGAACCTTCTCAGCTTCACACTGCCAATCATTGCTACAATCTGCCAGTAGTTTCACTTTCATAAATGGGAAAGGACTTTCAGCAACAGGGGAATGACAGAAACGTTTTTCTAACATGTTTATAAAATAAATAATCTTAAACTACATGTAATATACCTAAAATAAAATGCTTTCATAACAATTATAAAAATGAATTTAAAATAGTATTTCAATGTAGTATTATAACAAAACCTTACATATCTAGTTCAATGTTGCCATACCTGCTTTTATATTTCAAAATGACTATGTTGTGCAACCGATGTGCTTGCAGTTATGTAACTGAATATGCTTCCAGCAATTGTTCTTTCTTAAAGGAACAGTCCAGT